>QLTV01002113.1:797096-811090 GCA_003457575.1 Thermophis baileyi | reverse complement strand
GCCCGAAACACAGCTGAGGAGCTGATCAGCTGTGCTTCGGTCAAAGAATAAAGGACAGCATTAACCCGAGGGCGGGTGGGAGGGCCCTTTCCGAAGCAGCAGCAGAGCACAAACGGCCCAAAACGTAAAAAAGCCGCCAAAAATTCACGGAAAAAAATGGCGGCACCCACGGACCGGCACCGACCAAGGTGGGTCCACGACGCCATCATGACGTCACCAGCGCCTCGCTACCGGTTCGGGCGACCCAGTACGAACCTGGAGGAACCCACCCCTGGTGTGGAGCCTTCTTGGAACTGTTGAACTGTTGAAAGGACTGTGTTGTAGACTGGAGATATTTTGGTAGATATGTAGTTGGCACTCCTATAAAGAGTGTAATAGGAAAAAGGTGCTGTATTCACAAGGATTAGACGTGGGTCCTCAGCTCTTCAGTATTTTCATTAATGATTTGGATGAAGTGGTGGGGGCCATTAAGTTTGAATGGAGAACTAATGCCCCGGAAGACAGAATTCTAAACAATCTTGGTGGGATAAATGGTCTGAAAATAACGAAATGAAATGAAATAAGGAATTAAGTTTGTCATTTAGGAATAAAAAGCTGCTGTAATTCATTTTACCTGAGACTTCCCTTAAAGACCATCAGGAAACTTTTACTGATGTAAAATGCAATAGCTAGAATGCTTGCAAGGACACACTCAATTGCAATATCTCTGCTGGGTTAAGTGCTGATTGCCTATTTTATTGTTTGCTGATAGTCACTCATGCCTTATTCATCTCCCATTGGATTATTACAGCACATCTACATTGGGCTGGACTTGAAGACCATCCAGAAGCTACAACTGGTTTGGAATGCAGAGGCACATGCAGTTCTGGATGCTCTGTGATTCATTCAAGTAACAATGCTGCTGCATGAGTTGTACCTTAGAAGTACAATTCAAGATGCCAGTTACACCTTTAAAGCCCTACATGGTAGAAAGCCAGGTTATTTGTAGGACAGCCTGTCTTATGAGGTTAGATTGGGCATGCTCTGGGTTCTCTCCCTTAAATGTTGTCACTTGATGGGACCTCAGAGGCATGCCTTCTCAGTGGTTGCCCCATCCTTTTGGAGTAGTCTCCACCTGAGATCTGAGGTGGATCATTTAGTCTTCCAGAAGGCCATGAAGACCTGGATGTTCCCAAGCATTGGTCTAGAAGAGAGGTTGATCTGGGAAGCTGTTTAGTCTCGTACCTGGGGGACAGGTGCTTCTGATTTAATCTTTGTTTTTATGGATTATTGTGAGCTGCCTACGGTAGAATCAATATATAAGATAGATATACAAGTTCTGTAAATAAATAAATAAATAAATAAATATAAATAAATAAATAAATAAATTTGTGTATTTCAAAATGCTGGTAATTATCTATGAAACTCTATATGACTCAGGATCTGGGTATCTATGAGATTGTTTATTCCAAACAGATTCTTCCTTCCCAGTCTGGAGTGAACTTCTCCAGTCTGCTGTCAGCATCCGCCTGCTGAAGAAGCGTGGTAGGAGGGCCCCCAGAAGTGGACATCTTCTGTGGCAGTTCCTGCGCTCTGGAACCACTTGACCCTCAAGGCAGTGAGTGGCTCCAATAGTTCTTATAAACTGCCCAGAGTGGGATGGGCAGTCATACAAACCTTTTAAATAAATCAATAATCATGTCGTCCTGGAAACTTGTAAAACAATGATTGCTCCAGAAGGCTTGATAATAGTCATGCAAAAAAAGATATTGGTGCTATAGTTGGTTGCAAACTGAATACAACCCAGTAGGATGGAATATGAAGAAGATGAAAGTCCTTTTAGATTGCATCAGCAAAAGCATAATTTCCAAATGATATGAGGTAATTGTTCCACTCTATTCTGCTTTGGTAGGCGTCTGCTTTGAGGTTTGGGTCCAGTTCTTCAAGAGGATTCAGAGAAATTAGAAATTTATAGAGAAGGACAATGCCACTGATCAGGAAACTGGAAACAAAATTCTGTGAAGAAGAGCCTGGATAGGTTTAGCCTTGAGAAAACACAACTAAGGGAGGTTAGGATAACAGTCTTCAAATACCTGAAAGCAGGTCAGGACTTTTCCTTTCTTGTTGACAGGATAATAGATTTAATAGTTACAGAAGAAAGATTCTCACTGAAGTTTAGGGAGGGAAAATCATAACTGTAAGATCAGTTTGGCATTGAAACTGGTTATCCAGAGAGATAGGGTCACCTATCATTGGATGTGTTTAAGCAGAGACACAACAGTTCCTTGTTTGGAATAATTTAGTTTGGATTTCTGCATTGAGCAGGGAGTTTGACCTACTAGTCCAGGGGTTTGAAACTCAAGGCCCGCAGACCGGATCCGGCCCACGGGCTGCTTAAATCTGGCCCATGGGGCCAGCCTGGAAATAGCAAAGGACTGGCCTGTAGTGCTTCTGCTAGCAAAACCGGGGCACAGGGAGGGCCACACGTGGCCCCCCGCACCCCATTTTCAGCCTGGATGGCCTCCTGCAGCACTCTGCCGGCCAAAACGGGGCATTTTGGCCGGCAAAGTGTTGCAGGCCGTCCAGGCTGAAAACGGGGCATGGGGGAGGGGGGCGCGTGCGGTTCCCCCATGCCCCATTTTGGCCGGCAGGGTGCTGCAGGAGGTGTCTGTCCCATCACACCCCCCACCGGCCCACAGAGGAGTACTAAAATAATGATCTGGCCCTCGAAGAAATCCAGTTTGACACCCCTGTACTAGTCTAAATGGCCCTTTCCATCTCTATGATTCTGAAACTCATTAAAACTGGATATCACCATTTGTTGTAGTTCTGTGTTCCATCAGTTGCCTCTTAAGAAATCTACTGAACCCCATTTGTGATGATGATTATGCTTGAACATAAAATAGTAGGATTCTATCCCTGTTTGAAGACATCCAGTGGAAGCATATCAATTCCACTGCTTGACAGTTCTTACTATCTGGGAATTCGTCATTACTATCTAACCTAAATCTACTTTTCATAGTTTCAACCTACTGGTTCTGATCTTGATTTTTGGAACAACAGAGAATGACTCTAGACTTTTGATCTTTGAAGACTGTTACTATATTTCTCCTCAGTCTTTGCAGGCTAAAGTATGGCTCATAGGACTTGGTTTCCAGTCACCTCACCATCTTAGTATCCCTCCTAGAATTTGCTTTAGTTTTTGAGTCCCCTTTTAGATTGCAATGCCACAATATTTGGAATACCGTAAGTGGGGCATGCCCAAGGCAGAATAGAATGGGAGAATTATTTATCATGATATGGATTTTATGCTTCTATTAATACATTACAAAACAACATTTGCCTTTTTAGCAGCTGTATCACATTGTTGACTCATGTTCAATTTGTGATCTACTAGAATGCCCAGATCCTTTTCCTTGTAATGCTATCAAACCAAGTCTCCCCTATCCTATACTTTGTTTTTTCCTACTCACATGCAGAACTTTTTCAGTTGTCTTTTTCTAGATCTTTAAAAATCTCATGCTTCTCTTCTAAAAGAGAATTTCAGAATATTGTGTTATCTGCAAATAGATAAATCACTTTATCATCCCCTTTTCCTTCATGATTAACAGCACAGGGCCCAGTTCAGAGCTGTATGGTCCTCTGCTTGATACTATTCTACAAATTGATGTAGAAGCATTTAATATTCCCTGGGTGCGGCCATTCAGCCAGTTATTAAACCTTTTGACAAATGGTATAATTGAGTTAATATGGTATTGTTTTATTAATATTATAACAGACTTTGTCAAGTGCTTTGCTGAAGTTAATGTATACTATTGCCATATTATTTCCCCAATCTATTAAGCTGAGTAAACTCTGTGGAAAAAATGAAGTAAAGGTTAGTCTGGTTTTACTTGTGGGTGACAAACCCATGGTGGGTCTTATTGTATTCCTATCTAAGAACTCACAAAAGAGTTGTTCAATAATGAGCTCAAGGACTTGGACTTTACTCACATACACACATTAAGCTTGACATATTTGTAATTTCCAGAGTTGCTTTCATTGTTGAAAATCGGGAAAATTTTCTTCCCTAGATATTGACTTGTTAAGAAGTAAACAAACCAGGAATTCACCAGATAAATCATGACTCTTCTGTTCATTTACAAACTGATTCTGGTTTGTTCAATAAACCATAGTTAAAGCAATATTTTTAGCATAGTGTGAGATATGTAGATATGAATTGGGTAATTTTTTAAAATTGTGCTGTTAGTCCTTCAGGGTTGTTTTCCTCTTTAATCTTGTCCATCAGCAAGGAAAGAATCATCTAAGAGAATGGCAGGATGATGGAAAGTAGAATCTAGCAAGAGAAAGTTGCAGGGATGTGCAGTCATGAGAGAAATATAAGGGTAAACATAAGGAAATTGTGCTCAATAAGGGAGATGAGAGATCTGCTAGATTAGAAGAATGTATCATTTAGTAAACCCAAAGGTGCTTTTTCCAAAAAGCAACTCAACGAAAGAGTAAAACAGATTAATTTTACTATACCAAGAAAGTTCAGTTGCCTTTTGGAAAAAGCCCCTTTGGGAAAACTATGATCTGGATCAGGGGTGTCAAACTGACGGGCCGCAGGCCAGATGCGTCACGCGCAGGCCATGCCCACCCCTGCTCCGCAAAGGCAAAAAACGTCACAATATGTCTCAATATGTTACGTGACCCGATCGAGTTTGACACCCATGACCTGGACGATTGAAAATTTCCATAGACATCATTTAATGAAGCAATGATCATTTGGGGGCCAAATTGATACAAATAGGATGTTGACATGTTGTGGGAATGTTCACAAAATGGCTGCCCTAGTAAATTTGACCCGTCACAAAACTTCAGTTTACCTATTGGATCTCTGACAAAGAAAGCATTTTATTTCCTAAACATATCTTTGGGGCATGTAGAGAATCAGGAAGCATTCTTAGAAATAAAGATTGTGCTCGAGGCTATTGCTTTCTTTTGTGGCATGCTCATGTCTCATTTTTTTTAATTAAAAGAATCTAAAAAAATAAAATCAATGGGGCATGCATTGTTCAGTTGGTATAATTAACTCTCCATAACTGCAGTACTAAATGAATATAGCTTAACTATAAATTGTAGTGTTTCATAATTCATAAAATTAAAGTTGATAAGCAGTTACCGAGCAATCCTAAATATAGGTTGGCATGATCCAACTTGTTCAGTGCTTTTCTGATTACTGTAGAGCACCATGAAAATTAGAATATTTCATTCTTCTTCATTCTCTTTGCTTTTCCTCCCAAAAATGTGTGCCTAAAAGTAATCCTTTTCAGGTGTGCAATCCAAGTTGAAACTGCAGTAGCAGCCAGAAACTGGGCTTATCTACGCAAAGAGATAGGCTATAAACTCTTTTTAATGTCTTTTTCAACCAGAGTAATATAAAAATGCTTGTGCATTTTGAAATGCCATAGATTATTAGCAGCATTAGCAGTAGCTTGAATTATTTATTTATAAAATTTATTGATGGCCATATTACCATCAAGGGTAACTGGTGGCGCTCGCGCTCTCTCTCCCCCCCCCTCTCTCTCATACACACACACATACGTATATTTCTGTATATGAAATTGATACCTGCAAATGCTATCATCCAATTACAGATGGGGAGGGTGGGGGCAGGTGCTTGATACTTAATTATTGGAAGAAGGTCCAAGCAGTAGTTTCAAGCATCAGCAGAAGGCAGTAGATTACTGTAGTAAGGAAACCATTGTATATTTCCTGATTAGAAAATAGTTTCAGAAATCTTGGATGCAACCATGCTTGGAATTTAACCCATAGTTGTATTCACTGTATTGCAGAAATTATATTGTGCCTTTGGTAGAAAATGGCAATTAAGATGTTCAGGCACTGGAATAACACCAGGGAAGAAATGGTGAAAATATTTGGGACTCTTTGTATAGAAAAAAGGGGGAAATATGCATAATCAAAAGAAGATAAATGTGCCATTTTCATATCCACTGAAGCTGGATCAAGCTAGATGAAAGTATAGGACTTCTTCCAAAGGTGCCTTATCCAAAAGGCAACTTTCTTGGGTTTTTTTTCCCTTTGAAAACGTTTCACTTCTCATCCAAGAAGCTTCTTCAGTTCTAATTATTAGACATGCAAAAGCTGTTAGAACTGTAGAAGCTTCTCGGATGAGAAGTGAAATGGTTTTAAAGGAAATAAAGAAAGCCCAGTTGCCTTTTGGAAAAAATACCTTTGGGACAATCATGACTTGGATGATTGCGAATCTCCATAGAGACTCAGGAGTAGATGAACTCTCCAATCTCAAAGACTGAAACAGTTATTGTGTCCCAAAGTAAAGAAAAATGGCTAGATATTGGTGCCTGTAAGTTACACATAGCTGCAAACAAACTGATCTGTATGACTCCCACCCTGGTGACACTCTGATAGGCATTGGAAATCTGATTATCTTCCCAGGTTTGGGGCAGGGTGATGGTGAGCCCCTGTAAGATTTGGTTTGCTTTTTTGCATGGTTCTCTTTAATGCATATTCATTTCTTTTTCCCTCCCTCCCTTCCTCCCTCTCTCCTTTATTTTACTAACTTTCTGAATTGTAAAGCACTCAGTTGTTGGATGTTCTTAAAATCTTTGTTAATAAATACAAACACCCACAAAATTCTGTCAAGGATCTTGGAGTACTCATATCTAATGATCTAAGTGCCAAAGCCCACTGTAACAACATTGCCAAAAAGGCACTAAGAGTAGTCAACTTAAATCCTGCGTAGCTTCTTCTCTGGCAACATTACACTGCTAACTAGAGCATACAAAACGTTCGCTAGACCAATTCTCGAATACAGCTCACCTGTCTGGAACCCGCACTGCATATCGGACATTAATACAATTGAGAGAGTCCAAAAATATTTCATGTTAATGTAAACCGCTCCAAACTCGACTGCAGAAAATACGACTTCAGCAACAGAGTGATCAATGCCTGGAATTCACTACCTGACTCTGTGGTTTCTTCCCCAAACCCAAAAAACTTTAACCTTAGACTGTCTACTGTCGACCTCACCCCATTCCTAAGAGGTCTGTAAGGGGCGTGCATAAGCGCACCAGCATGCCTACCGTCCCTGTCCTACTGTCCTATTGTCCTCATCTATCTGTATTCACTTTGATTATGTTTATGTTTATACCTATACCTGCTATCTTGTACATGTTTGACAAACAAATAAATAAAATAAATAAAACATCAGTAGAGGAAACATTCAATTCTTGCCACACTGCAAGAATCAAAGCAAATTGCTAAGAGGGAGAGAGATGAGACTTCTTCCCTTCCCTGACCTTGCTGGGTATTACTGACTTCTTCCTGCTGTTAGCAGACAGATGAGTGATGTGTTCTCTGCTAGCCAACTGAGCTTTAGAAAGTTTATGGGGCAGCTAGTGGCTGCACGTGCCACCATTTTTTGCAGCTGCAGGCTATAGGCAATTGCATTTGCTACTAGAATGTAATGATGACCATCAACTTGGACAGTTATAAATGAGGCCTGGACTAATTTAATCTTGGTGGTTGTATTTCAGCTCTGTTATCAAAAGCAATATGTTTCTAAATATTAGTTTGGAGAGTATGACTAAGAAAGTACTATTATGGTCATAGCCTGCAATATTTTTTCAAATTCAAATTCAGAATAGAGCTGGAAGGACCTTGGAGGTCTTCTAGTCCAACCTCCTGCTCAGGCAGGAGATCCTATACCATTTCAGACAAGTGGCTGTCCAGTCTCTTCTTAAAAACCTCCAGTATTGAAGCACCCACAACTTCTGAAGGCAAACCGTTTCACTGGTTAATTGTCCTCACTGTTAAGAAATTTCTCCTTAATTCCAGGTTGCTCCTCTTTAACTACTGTAAAAACAGTGTTGTACTGAAATGGTGTAAAGCAGGGGTGTCAAATTCAAGGCCCGAGGCCAGTTCCGGCCTGCAGGGTGCTTAGATCTGGCCCTCAGGGCTGCCCTGGAAACAGCAAAGGACCGGCCCGTGGTGCCTCTGCCAGTGGAGCTCAGGAGGGCCGCGGGCGGGATGCCATTTTTGCTGGCAGAGGATTGCAGGAAGCCGTTGCAGCCAGAATGGAGCTCGAGAGGGTCACGGGCGGCCGTCCCAAGCTCCATTTTTGCTGGCAGAGGGTTGCAGGAAGCTGTTGCAGCCAAAAACAGAGCACTCAGGCCACCACAGGTTCCCCCAACACGAGTGAGGTTGAGTTGGCCACGCTCACCCTGGCCCCCCAAGGTCAAACACAACCCTGATGCGTCCCTCAATGAAATCGAGTTTGACACCCCTGGTGTAGGGTAACTCTTAAGTACTTATGATTTTTTTTAATTTGTTATTCATTTTATGCCTTAGACATTATTAATATTCATACAGTTTCATTTTGGTACAAGAAACATGGGATAACTCTGACTCTCTTCTTGACTATAAAGCAACTAGCGGATTTATATTTTGTTTGTTATAGCCTCCAAACAATGTAGTAGTTTTTGAAGGACAAATCCTCAGGATGTTGCTTCCATCTCATCCCCCAATCTAGAGTCATATTTAGACATTCTAATTTGGAACTGAAACTTCCGTTGTGATCAGTGGAGGAATGAACCATGGTAAGGCAGTGAAGGGCAGTGATCTGCTGAGACCTACTTGGACTAGCATTTCTGTGGCTATTTTGGCTTCGACTGTCGACTGGACACCTGCTGTTTTTCTCTTTATCCTGGAATATTGAACTCAAAGGAGTTGTCAGGCAGGAATTCTGCTGTTTAATGTGTATGTGTGCTGGCTGCAAGAGGCAGAACAGAAAAAAAAAAGATACCTCAGCACAAAGAGTCCGAGACCTTCTTGTCTGGCCTTCTTTGCTTTGTATTCAGATCAATTCTGCCAATCACTTAGGCAGATTTTAAGGTTCTCAGATTCGGGAAACAAGAACCACTTGGATTTCTGGAAAGTTCTTCATTGCTACCGTAGTAGGGTAATGCTACAGCATCTTGAAAGCTTGTCAATAAAATTTCCCCACTTTACTTATACTTGGCATAGTTAAGGCAGAGTTGCTCTGAGCCTCTTTCTCACACTTTCCCCTTTCCTAGGGTGGTGTACCTCTTTTGCCACAGTTCTGTTTCCTCTTCCATTTTCTTAGGAGACAGTAGACATCCCATCACAGAAAGTGACTCTAGATGGGAAGGAAAAGAAAGACAGGGAATCAACCAACTGTTGCCGTTTTAGCTAATTTGGTGTAGTGATTAAGGTGTTAGTCTAGAAACCGGAAGACTACAGGTGGTCCTCTACTTACAACAGTTCATTTAGTGACCTTTCAAAGTTACAACAGCACTGAAAAAAGTGACTTTTGACCGTTTTTCACAGTTACGACCTTTGCAGCATCCCCATGATCATGTGAACAAAATTCAGATGCTAGGCAACTGGTTCATATTTATGACCGTTGCTGTGTCCCAAGGTCATGTGATCATGTTTTCTGACTTTCTGACAAGCAAAGTCAATGGGGAAGCCAGATTCACTTAACAACCGGATTACTAACTTATAAACTGCAGTGATTCACTTAACAACTGAGGCAAGAAAAGTTGCAAAATGAGGCAAAATTCACTTAACAAATGTCTCACTTAACAATAGAAATTTTGGGCTCAATTGTGGTCATAAGTCGAGGACTACCTGTACTGTGAGCGATACTCTTGCCTTAGGCATGAAAGACAATTCGGTGACCTGGGACCAGTCACTCTCTCTCAGCCCATCCCACCTCACAGGATTATTGTTTAAGACAATAGGAGAAAAAAGGATTATTATATATGTTTGCCATCTGGAGTTATTTATTAAAAATAATAAAGGTGAGATAAAATTCAAATACATACATATCTTACAGCAGGGGTGTCCAACCTTGGCAACTTTAAGACATGTGGACTTCAGCTCCCAGTATTACTCAACAAGGACACTCCTGCCTTACAGTAAATTTTGTGAGGACAGCAACAGTGTCCAACCCTAATGCTAAGGTGTATTAAATGTAGGCTGTGGTGGTGGTGGTTGTTTTATTAATGTTGTTTTATTTTCCTCCTGATTCAAAGATGGAAAAAGAGCTCGTTAATGCAGCCTGGGAAGAGCCAATGTCAAAATAATTTATTTCATATTGCAAAGACAGTGCAGATCATTCAGAACTTGAGTACTTTTCATCTGCATGACTTACTGTAAACTTGACTAATATTTATGAAGATTAATACATCTAAGTTAAATTCTGGCTCCCTTGGGTCCTGTCCTAAAAATCTTTGAATGAAGATTTGCAAGTTAGTTAAATACTTGTATCTCAGTTTCATTGTTTTACAAAAACTTTATAAATGTTTCAATTCTATCATGACATTGGGAATTGCAAAACTTCCCTGTGCTCAGTTGAAACAGAAGGCATTCAAAGGAATGTGATTGCCACAGTGTTTGTTGAAATGGTTAGCATTTATTGAAATTACTTCCAGAAGAAGTAATAAAGCTGTTCTGGAGGGAGGTTCCTACATTGTCAGAATGAGGGTTGATGCTGATATGCTGATGCTGATATGTATTTTCCCTTGTGCATACAGGATGTATGCACAATTTTCATACAAAGCGTAGTAAGAAAAGCTGTTATCCAGTATCTTAAGGCACCAGCCAGCCTGAAGACAGCAGATCGAGCTTGTGTTTACCTGCCCTGTGCTCCTTAGGAGAAAGCGCTGGGTGCTGGTTCCCACCATAATCTCTTAAGACCTAAAGTAAGTCATAGAGCAGCTGCTGCTGTCAATCTGGCCCAATCGCAACCTTGAATGCTCTTTGCAAGAAGGATGCTCCTATGGGTCATCAGATCCAGCCATTACATTGCACAGCAGTGTCCCCAAAAACATTGTAGCAGTGAACAAGCATATTTAGCAACGATTCCATAAAGAAAATACATGTATATATCTTTCCTTTGGTTTAAAATGTGGCATATGTGTTTAGAGGGGCTTCATAGCAATTTGTGTTTTAAACACTACTTTTGAGACATAGGTGTTGCCAAATTGTGGGCACCGTGCAGGGTATTGCAGATGTAATTGCAGCTAGCTCTCGAGATACAACAGGTCACTTAACAAATGTTCAAAGTTACAACAGACGCACCAAAATTGCATATGACTCTATTTCAAAATTACGATAGCTGCAGCACCCTGTAGTCTTTGCCCTTATGACCGACCACAGGGATACTGCAACACCCCTGCATCTCTCCCCCATCCCACCCCTTGGGACCCTGCAGTGCTTGGTCCTTCTTCCCGCATGCCCCACATGCCATGTGCGTCACCCATCATACTTATCTTTTGAAGCTCTCTGGACTTCATATTGGGGAAGGAAGGCAGGCCACGTGTCCCTGGGCTGAGCAGAGGCAACCCAAATGCAGCCGCCATTTTGTCCCACCTCCTTATGGGCAGGGACAAAATGGCATCCTCCAGACAAACTGCTTCATTTTGCTGCCTTAATGAGGTCTGCAAGTGCTGCAGAAGCTTCTGAATGCTGCAGAAAACTTTTACAGTGCTGTGTAGGCCCTGTTAAGACAGCATAACAAAGCAGTTTGTCTGGGGGCTGCCATTTCATTCTAACCCCAATGCAGGCACCATTTTGTGGGTAGGACAAAATGGTAACCACTTCCAGAACTGCACCATGTGGTCGCACAAAAAAGTAATCCATTCCAGTGCTCTGAAAGGCCTTGGAGCTCTTCAAAATATGAGGAGGAGGCTGTATTTGACCTGGTGGGTGGGAATCGGGCCTTAAGCCTGGTGGGACCTGGTGGGTATTGGAAAAAGCCTGTGGGGACATGGTGGAAATGGTAAAAGGTTTGTGGGGAGACCCAAGTGGCAGAAAGCAGAGATTAGGGCATCTCAGGGTGGGGTGCGGGAAGCCCTTGGGAGGGCCAGAGCAGGTGGGCCTGGGCCTGTGCTAGGCCTTCAAGGGCCTCCTCCACCCCTGAGGCTCCCTCTGCTCCACTTAATGATCCGAGAATTTGTTTAAAAATCGGGGGAGTCATTAGGTCAGATGCATCACGTAACGACCATCACAACATTTAACCATAATGGGCAGTCTCTGTAACGGTCATGTCTCAAGGACGTCCTACGATGTAAGATTAAAATGAAAATAAGACTACACTTGTCAATATTTTATTTAAAAATATAGCACTTGAAAAAGCAAATTCCATTAAAGCATTTTAAGGCCCCTGGGCCACATCTGGCCCTTTCCAGCCCGCATGAGGTCAATCAGAAATTAGAAATCAAACATAAATAAGTGTATGCCATGCACACAATACTGCTGCATAGCTTTTATTTTGAAGGTGACTCTTATTATTTTTTTTCATTTTATGTATGTGTGTGCATGCCTGCCTCCATTCCTTCACAGCCTATTGGTTTGATCTTCCACCACAGTCCCGGTTTCTCATGTGACTCCTTAGAAAAATTAATTGCCTACCCCTGCATTAAAGGTTGGTTGAGGATTATATCTCCCATCGATAAAACACTATATTGTATCCCAAAATTTGGGCCCATTTGATCATGCAGTTTTTAATATGTTCATCTTCCGTATTCATTTTCAATAAAAGTGTATAATCTTTTTATTTATTTATTACATTTATATGCCACCCATCTCACTATCACTGGGTGGCTGCTACATATTATCAATAACATGTTCCTTATTAGTGCACAAATCCAATTCAAAGTCAGTTTTCTCATTTGTAAAATCATAATTCTTCTTGTCCAGTTTAAACTTTTCTGTCAACTGAACATAACCAAATCATTGACAAGTATGACCTTCCATTTCCAGTTGTTCTCTTGATTTTTATTGATTTTAATTTAGGTTTTCCTCCAAAAATGGTCAATACTGTAAGTCAGCATAGGTCAATCAAGTTTGTGTAACTATCATTTCTTTTCTAAAAAAAGCTTTTTTGGGTGACAACCATAAAGGAATCTTGGGAGTCAATCTTGCTTTATACCTATTTCAAACTCAGTATTGCCGCCTAAAGAAGTGAGTATTAAAATCTACATTAATCTTTACTTTATCATACCATAAATAGCCACCCAAAATGTCAAGTCGTATATCTTTCCAACTCTAATAATCTCTTATTTCTCAATGTTACCCAATATGTTCATTCATGTCTTGTTCCCTTCTGTATCTGACATAGTTTAATTAAATCGCCATTGACACATATTCTTACCTTCTGAGTCCATGTGACTCCCTTTTATATAATCAGATTATATTGGTGAATTATGTTCACACCAGACTTGCTACTACCACTTATTACACAGCTGTGAAGAGGGCTTCCTTTTATATAACAATGTGCTAAACATCTTTTGACTTGCTTCCATGCTTTAATGGGCTCTGCAGCCAAATTGGTGCAAGAAAGTCCTTTGCATTGTTTAAGGGGGAAAGTTGATTTGTGAGGAAGCAAAATCAATTACGTAAAATCGAGTATTTCATGTAGGATTGAGGAAGACTTGAGCATGGTTAGGAAATGTTGGGTTTTCTTTTTCTTTTGCCTAAATAGTTACAATCTCTTGATGTTTCTTCCCCCCCCCCTTTTGTTTGTGTTGTGGGTAGAACTGTAAAATCGTTTCTAAGAGAACCGAAGGTGGCATTGTTCATTTATTTATTTATTTTATTTATTTGTCAAACATGTACAAGATAGCAGGTATAGGTATAATCATAAACATAATCAAAGTGAATACAGATAGATGAGGACAATAGGACAGTAGGACAGGGACGGTAGGCACGCTGGTGCGCTTATGCACGCCCCTTACAGACCTCTTAGGAATGGGGTGAGGTCGACAGTAGACAGTCTAAGGTTAAAGTTTTTTGGGTTTGGGGAAGAAACCACAGAGTCAGGTAGTGAATTCCAGGCATTGATCACTCTGTTGCTGAAGTCGTATTTTCTGCAGTCGAGGTTGGAGCGGTTTACATTAAGTTTGTATCTATTGTGTGCTCGTGTATTGTGGTGGGTGAAGCTGAAGTAGTAATTGAAAGGTAGG
>QLTV01002113.1:755344-786840 GCA_003457575.1 Thermophis baileyi | reverse complement strand
TTTTAAAGGTATTGTATGTAATGTGTATATGTAGTGTATGTAATGTAAACCGCTCCAAACTCGACTGCAGAAAATACGACTTCAGCAACAGAGTGATCAATGCCTGGAATTCACTACCTGACTCTGTGGTTTCTTCCCCAAACCCAAAAAACTTTAACCTTAGACTGTCTACTGTCGACCTCACCCCATTCCTAAGAGGTCTGTAAGGGGCGTGCATAAGCGCACCAGCGTGCCTACCGTCCCTGTCCTACTGTCCTATTGTCCTCATCTATCTGTATTCACTTTGATTATGTTTATGATTATACCTATACCTGCTATCTTGTACATGTTTGACAAACAAATAAATAAAATAAATAAAATAAATAAATAAATTTCTGTAGTTAACATAGTCATGTCTTATAGGAGAAGGCAAAGCCGTGCCCTTTAGATCAGAATGAAATGCATTCAGAGAACATCTCAAGGTTTCTTTAAAGTTTGTGCTGATATCTTTACATTTTACAATGACAGCTTTGTAGGGAGACGTGCAGACTGCTCTGTTGAGCCCTTCAATTCTCTTCCGCTTGCTGCTAAGAGAATCCTTGCGATTTGGATCTCTAGTTTACCATTCTCTTTGTACATTTTTCTCACATCTAGCTAGGAAAAAAAAATGTAAGTAGTGGCGCTTTCTTTTGTGTTTGTCCCCTGAGTGACAAAGAAGTGCCTTTCCATCATTAGTGTTTTATTAAAATACACATAGATTTACCTCTGTGCCTCATAACTTGCAAATGATATTTTGCTGCTTTCTTCATGTGGGAGTCTTCATAAGTACCCAGCCTTGCCACTGGTTTCATTGATTCCTTTCTCTCCAATGCCTGCCTCTTTGCAGCTGGTCATTTTGGTTGCTGACAGGGGATTGTGTGATGGCAGGCAGCTTTTCTTTCATAACTATGTGTTGATGTTGGCTATCGATCAAGCAATGAGCCAAGTTTCAGCTTGGGAGTGAGGTCATTTTATTCTTCCTCTCATTTCCTTTCCTGTCAAGTCCATGCATGTATCTAAGAATCTAGGGCAAATACCACAGTTCTGCAAAGAAATCTTTTCTGCGAGTATGACCTTTTGCATCCTTCCTCTTTCTGCTAAAAACGAAAAATAATATACGCTTCTGCTTACTGTGTATCCATCCATACTCTTAATTTGCATGCAATGATGGAGTAGAAAAAGAAGGTGTGGCTTTATAAGGAAGCTGTAAGAGGCTTTATATAAATCATCTGATTTAATCTCAGTGCAGAATACTAGTTTTAATAGGTTTCATAGAAGCTGTTCCATTATATGAAATGGTAAGCTGCATTGAAGATGTCCTGAAGGAAAGGAGGAATGTAAATCTAACAAATGAATAATTTTCTCTTTTAGTTAACATGAGTAGAAGACAGTATAAATGTTTTAGTTAAGTAACAGGTTTGCTATTACTATTTACCATTTACTAAGATTAATTATTCCAGGAGCTGGGTGTGTGTGTAGAAATAATATTTAAATTGCTTTTCTGTACCCTGGTTAAATATGCTGTTTGAGAAGTATGTAAGGCATCCGTTTTTTTAAGAAGGGCTGATGGAAATCTTGTTGGGATTTTGATTTATATCATCTTGATTTGAAAGCATTTCTGTGTTTGAATGGAGGTCATATTACTCATTTCTTTCAGCTTCAGTTTATGTATAATCAGTTGAAAAGTGAATTTTCAACTAAAATGTCATCCTTGCTATTGGCAATATGGTTCTATCTGGTCCTTACCCAGACAGTCACAGAAAGGAAAAAGCTCACTAAGACAGAATGTTACCATTTATCTAGATTTATTTCAAGGCAGAGTTTTTGAAAAATTTGTTTACTATCAGTCAGGATTAGCAGGGCAAAATATCTACCTGACCTCACTACCATAACTGAGGGGTTATGCATGTATGGCTCTCATAAGACCCAATAATGTAAACTACATAAATGAACCATCAACCTATCAAAGGAAAAGTCAAATATATTTAATCCAGTTCATTGGAAAACTTCTGTTGTCCTTTATATGTGCACAGTGCACTTTCTGCCTCCAGTTTATCATAACAGTGAGTAGGGACAACTTGGTATTTTAATCTAACATATTCTGATTAATTTTAATTAATGTTTAATAATTGTTCACTGCAATGATATATTTCCCCACAAGAGAAGAAGCTTGAGTGTATTACTCTTATTCTCTCTTCTGAATACATGTTCATATTGGCCAATGTGACTGACTGCCCTGTCTGTTGAGGTGATGGCTACAGGAAAGAAGCAGAGGTGGATTCCTCCTGGTTCGGACCGGTTCGCCCAAACCGGTAGCGACCCGCTGGTGATGTCATGATGATGTCACGGAGCCGGTTCGGTCGGTGCCGGTCCGTGGACGCCACCATCTTTTTTTTTGGATTTTTTTTTTGGAAATTTTTTCCGGTTTTTTTTTTCTTCTGCGCATGCACAGAAGCCGAGTTTCCGGCACTGCGCATGCGTCGCCATGTTGTTTTCAGCTGTTTTTGGGGGGTGATTTTTTTTGCACTGTGCATGCGCGCGCCCATGAGGCGCAGCCCCACGGCACGGGAGGAAGCAAACAGGCAGCGAGGTAAGTTAGAACCCACCCCTGGAAAGAAGTAGAATTTCATGCATGAAGATAAGTGCTGGCTCCCTCTGTGTACCACTAATTTCTTATCAACTTTTTTTCTCAGACAAGTTAGGAGAATGGAAATCCTTTTTGTTTCAGAAACCTGTTGCAGTAAACCAATTGTAATATTTTAACTGTGATTAGTTTCCTTAGCTTTAAATGTTGTCTCTGAATACCGGTAACATGCTTAAGAATTAGCCATTAAAAAGGATTCTATTTGCTTGTTTGACTATTACTTCTATACTATCTTTCTGATTAAATCATTTCAATGTTGCACATCAAAACAAAAAGGATATGAAATCATGAATTCAAGGGACCATGTTTTGCATTAAAATAAAAAGGGTAAAACTTCCATCAGGCCAATGTGATTTTGGCAAATGTTCTCATCTTTTGATCTGCTGTGGTGATGACCTAATTCTGGAATCTTTTAACTGGAAGCACTGAAGGAAGTGGCATTTAATAGGATAAAGCACCATTTTTTTTTGTGAAGTTGTGCAATAAATGGGATGTTTCATTTAACAGTTGCCACTTTGATTTAAATTTTAATTGGGGTTAAGACAGCAAGCAAGTTTAGAGCAGATAATGGTTAAATATTATGTCTGCACAGGACGACATGGTAAAAAAAACAAACCCATCCAGATATTTGCTTGCTGTTTTTGTTTCTTAGCTAGCCAGGGAAAGCATTCAAATTGTTCTTGACATGTGTGGCACGTTATTGCAAAGCCTTTTCCTCAATATAAGAAGCATCTTGCTCTTAATTCATTACGTGACCTTTGAAATGAAACGGCTTTGGGTCTGGGCTGTTTCCTCTAAATTGGTAGAGACAAGGAAGAAGTGGAATATTATTGTATTTTATCTGGCCTTCCCAAAGGAAAGGAAAAGCTTGGTTTGAAAGGTAAATTTTTTCAGGGATTTGTCATATCTGTAATAGGCCCATTGCCTTAAATATGTAAATTACATGCAGAGCGCATGCCTGCATCCATCTTTGGTTCTGTCAGCACAGCCCATAAGATCCCATTTGTCTAGAAGAATGCTTTTCTGAAAGATATGATTATTCTAGACTGCTGAACAAGTTCTTTGATGTGACTGGCATTTAAACAACCATGGTGTTTTAAAGAATGACATTTAGAGAAGTACTCTGCAGGAGTGATTTTTTTTAATGTGTATTGACAGGAGGGATGGAATAAAAAAGAGAAAAATGGGTGGGGGCTGGGTTGTAGAAAAGATTTTGCTATTGATAAATAGCATATGTGTGTTGAAGCAAGACAGCCCTGATTTAGGTTGAGTTGCCCCTTCCTTCCTTACTATATTGTCAGCAAATCTGGGACATTTTTTTTTCCGAGGGAAAATACAGTATTTTCCTGAACGGTATCAAAATCTGAATCATCTGTAGTCTGAAGACTGTGAGCAATGACTGCAAGAGGAAGGAGGATTTTATTTAGAAAGGATGAAGATAGCTTCTTCAGAAACATTGAGGAGCATCTTGAATGCTTGAGTATACATTCTGTGGATTTTATTGAAAAGGTATCAATATTATAAAGACAAACTGGGTGGCAGAAAATGAACCTCATCTTCTTGGTGATAGTCTAAAGCAGTGGTTCTCAACCTTCCTAATGCCGCGACCCCCGCCCCGCCACCGTGACCCCCTCCCCGCACACGATGAGGTGACAAAGGGGGCGTGGCGGGCTAGCGCACGCTTAGGCGACCCCTGTGAAAGGGTTGTTCGACCCCCAAAGGGGTTGCGACCCACAGGTTGAGAACCGCTGGTCTAAAGCAAAAGTCTAAATGTGGAGATTTAGGGACAAAATAATTTTGTTTGCTCTTACTATGTTTTGTCAGGGAAGTTCAAAATTGATTCATTTCTGCAATTTCACCTATGCTGGCCTGTAAAAAAACATTAACTGGTGTATAATAAGTGCACGTGAATAAGGTATGTCTGAATTCAGTGAAAGTCATGTCAACTCATATTATCAACCGCTGACCACCTTCACAATTTCCAATACTCCAGTATTAAGTTGGACTAGATAACCCTGTGACCTGTTGGGTCATCATTTGAGAGAAACATAGTGCAGTCTGATGTGACCAGAATAAACATTAAATTTTAGGGTGACCATATTGTTTTTACCCCAAAGCTGGATGGTCCTGTTATCATCTAAGAAGAGTATATATCATAAATAAAAATAATAATTGTAGTGGCAAACTTTAATAATAGGACAATAGTTACTTACCTAAGCAGATCAACCGAACGACCATGGGCAGGCAAAAAAGCAGTGGGAGTGGAAGTGACTTCTGACTTCCTGCTGGCTTCCTCATTGACTTTGCTTGTAGGAAGCTGCAGGGAGCATTGGAAACCATGATATGGGACTACAGAGGCACGGCATTTGCCACAATTTTGCAAATTCAACTTGCCAGAACATTTAAAAAAAATTCAATGCCAATGGAGTGATGGCTTCCACATGTTTATACATTCTTTAAGTTAGTGGATTTTAGGTACCTTGATTCAAAAATTATTGCAGTATAATGCACCATTTGGATTAACGTGAGGGTACAAACAAATAAACACAATGAGAATTTAATAATATAGAGATAGAAGATTCTGGTCATATCAGACTGTATTACTTTTCTGTCAAAGGATGACCCAACAGGTTGCAGGGTTGTCTAGTGTTAATTAAATTTTAAGAGAAAGGATAATACCTTTTAAAAAGATGCATTGTGTTAATCTGATAATAGTAGCTTTGGAAGTATTTTGTGTGCATATTGTTTTGCAATGTGTCACAGAAACACAGCTCAAGGAAATTTCAGTTGAAATGTTTAATGAATGAATTAAATACATGTGAGATTGTAGGAGAACAAGGGACACCTAGATGAAATGATCACTAACGCAGATATTTTGAATATTAATTGTTTATTTTAGTTGATAAACATACATTTGTTCTGGAGAATGATACATATAAATTGATCTTGGTCTTCATAGAACAATTATGGTATCTCATTATGGTGTTGAAAGATGATTTATAAGCAGTGTGAGAAGTTTTTTTAGATAAAATGACATATCAATAATATTTTATTTGTATATTTTCCATGAAAGTTGTTTTAGATAATTTCTTTCAAATATTCCAAATATTGTTTACTGTCCATTGTTTCCTTTCAACCTTATCTTCAAGCTCAAAGCAGTAACATTTACATTTAGCCTAAGAAAGAGTATACAGGACTGACGTTAATTCAGTTCAAGATATACTGAACTGTAACTCTCATAAAACCCTACTGTCTAGAAATTGTGGGGATTGAACCTATCTAGGGGAAACCAAACTAGGGAAGCCTGATGATAGGCCATGGCTGGGTGACCTCAGGAAGTTCAGCGATTAAGATTTGCAATATTACTTGAAGGCAATACAAAGAATAATTACTGTTTATTATTTCAATATAAATTTGGAGTGTAAATAATAATTTGGTACAACATGTGTTGCATAAACTTTACATTAGCTGAATGGCTTACTTTGGAGAATACTTATTACACTCTCCAGTGCCTGAAGGTAAATACAGTATGTACAATTCTAGCTGCTACCGGTAGATTCTTTTCATTGCTAGGATATGGATGGAATCTAGCCCTTTGGTTTTTCCAAAAATGAGCAGTGATAGCAAAAAGAGATAAATGTAAAATTATCACCTATCTTACAATGAATGTAGAAGAGTCACTATGGCAATTTGAATGTGAAATTGAACTGAAGAGCTGCTTTGTACCTCTGAAGTTTTGGTATTGATCTTCATGTAATGAATTGCAGGGACTCCAGGGCCTAGGGTGCGTGAGTAGAACTGTGATGTATATTCCACTGCTGTCAGAACAAATGTTTTTTCTATTCTACCAATAAATCTTACACAGACAAAAGCCATTTTGTATACCACCCGGTTCATTCGGTTTATTTCAAAAGAATTTCCAACAAATACCTTTATCAAGTAGTAAATGGAAATGGATTTTGTTATAAATGAATACTGTGGGTTATAACTACAAAAGGATTGAGCATATTTCAGAGGCTACCTGTGCGACAGATTTAAGATGGCTACATTTGTCAATTCCATATTGTTATTTATAAACCTTGATGGGAAGATGTATATGCTTAATGTGGCACATGTTGTGTTCCTTAGGTGCTAGAACAAGATGTGGTTCTGCAATCTATTGATAGAGCTATTGAAGCCATTCATAATGAGGCAATGAAGAATGGAGGAAAATACAACTTGGAACAAAGGGATGTCCTTCAGTAAGTAAAACAAACAAAGACATTCAGCACAGTATGAAAATATGGTTATCTGAAAGAAAACGCAATTAAACCTTACATTGTCATAATTAGAACCATGTTAGGTAATATAAGAGATACTGAGCTGGCTCTCTCTTTCTTTCATTCATCTTTTCTCCATGTAGCACTTTATTTAAGTCACATGGTATGGTGATGTCTCTATTTTGTAACATCTGGTTTCCCCCTTGGAGTGCCTTTGTTTCCAAAGAATTGAATATTGATTTGCAGACTAGTATCAAGGTTTGTGAAGGCATAGCATCATTTGAAAGAGTGGAAAAGCGGAAGAGAATGATTGAATATCAAGATGAATGAATGAGTGAGTGAGTGAGTGAGTGAGTGAGTGAGTGAGTGAATGAGTGAGTGAGTGAGTGAATGAATGAATGAATGAATGAATGAATGAATGAATGAACGAATGAATGAATCTAAGAGAGAAAGCAGTAGTACGCTGGAAATAAACCAGGAAAGTTAAAGATAAATGAGATTAAAGGCTAGGTATAGAAGAAAAGGAAAAAATGGACTTCAGGAAAAGTCAAGTTAAAGAGAGGGTGTGTTGGTAGAGCAGAAGAATGTGAAGCTTTTTGAAAATCACATTTGATGTAAACAAATTTCTCTGACTATTCAAATTATGATATCACTAATTCAAAAATCCTCTTAACTGACAACACGATGACTTACAGTGGAGCTAGATGCTCTGTAATCTAAACTAAAAGTGGTACTCTAAAGCTAAAAGAATCTGTGAGCCATAAATGCTTTTAAAGTCCAGTTTTCATCCATCCTCACCATTAGCCATGCTGATTGAGACTGAATCCAGTAACATTTGAAAAATGATCAGATTGTCTCCATCCCTGTAGTTTTGTAGTTGAATTTCCTCATAGGGGTAATAAGGAGCTTCTTAGTTTCCTATACCTTACTTCATATAGGTAAAGGAAAAATCTTGATTTATTCCTTGATTTTTTTTAAAAAGATGCTCATTATATATACAGATTTCAGCTTGTTGTATCGCTGATATGTTGGACATTCCTGAAACCTACCTTCTCAGTGTGATTCTTTGCTATGTTGTCAGAAAATTGATCCATCATCGAAAGGAAACAGTTTCCCGCAAAGGACATTCACCGTCCACTCAAGGAATGACCCCATCCACCAGTGATCACCATCTGGACCTAGCCAGGCAACCCAATGGTGTCTGCAGAACTGGATATGAACGACACCACAGTTTGCCTAACAAAAACATCCAGGAGGAAGAAGGTGACCTTTACCAGGTAGGGCCTTTGCCATATTTGTAAGTTTTCTCCAGCATGCTCTAGGCATGCAGAACCAATGACTTGGCTGGTGTTAAGATGTATTCTTTTCTTGTTGACTCTATATATCGATCCTGAATAGGGAAAAGGAATGAGTAAAAAGCTGCATTTTACCTACTAGAGTGAACATCTGTTAATAAATTTTGTATATCTTGAACTCCATTGGATTCTTTGGGGGCATAAAAGTTCACCTGCTGACTACCTGTTTTGTGAGTTTATGGAGAACAGTGTTTTCATTAGTCTTACAGTCTAAGACCAGTCAAAAATGAATGGCAGCAATGACGTCTTCTTATGTTTTGATTATTGCAGAAGATGAGTTTTGCAAAATGGGTGTTTTATGTTAGACTAGGCTGGGGTGATCTAGAATTTTGTTTACTGTTTTTTAAATATCTCTAGGAGTGGAATTTGTCAAGATATCCAGCAGTATCACAATACACCTTTAAAGAGTTGACTGTGTTGCAGGAATAAATATTTTAGTATGCTACTGCTTATTATCTCATTCTCTTCTGCCAATACTCTCCAAGCCTTAGTTAAATGTGAAGAATTTAACTGATTATCAAATCTTCATTGGGATAACTGTTGTATGGCTGACTGAGAGGGAATTCTGAATGCAATAATTTCAACCCATCTGAGAGCACCTGATTGGGAAAGACTGCCTTACATACGTTTTGTTACTAATGTTAAAGTAAACTAAACTTAAACTAAAAACTGAATGCAGAAAAGGTGAGACAGAGACCATCTCTCCCCAGTTATATCAGCTGGTCCCATTAGATGTCACAGAGTAGGCATGCTGAGAGTACCATTGGCTAGGGATCTGTCCCTGATAGATCCCAGGAGACGTGCCTTCTCTGCTATGGCTCCTGTCTTATGAAACATCCTTCCCCCTGCATTAGATTGGCCCCATCCCTTTTGATTTTTCAAAAGGCCCTCAAGACCTGGTTACACTGCGAGGCCTGGGGTTCCCAGGAAACCAGTAGCGGAGCCGATTGTCTTGTCGGCTCAACTACTGAGGGGGACATTTCTATCCTCCCTTCACTCAGGGTTAGTATTTTTGTTTTTATTATTATTAACTGCTGTGATTTTTTTAGATTTTTATCTGTTTATATTGGCTGTTTTATTTATTGTTGTGTCCCGCCCAGTTGCCTTTGATAAGATGGGTGGCTGTATAAATTTGATTAATAAATAAAAGACAGAGCTTTATGTGAACATTATTTTCCATATATGTATTTGTTAGTTCTGAAGTTAATGATATAGCAGGGAAATCATAAGTCTCTCCAAGGGACAAGCTTATGTCTTAGTTAAATGAAGGCAAGCTCTTATGATCGGAGGTACAGGAGAATGGGGAAATTAATATTGATGGAAATTGATGGAACAGGACCTGTCGCCTTCCAAAATAACTTCTTTTTTGAGTGTTGACATCTGCACCCAAGAGAAATAAACTCATTTAGCCTTTGGGCTTTTTTTTTTTTGGAAAAGAAGATAAAAGCTAGATAGATTTCTTCATGGGGAGAAAAATGAAAGACAGAACTCCTCTGGCCATCTCTATTCCCTGTCATGATCCTTTTGTATCAGTGAAGCTCTAGCAAAGCATAAGTGCATTGACAAATAATGGGAAGACAATTTCCTATAATCCAGTTTGTGAAGGATTTATGGCCAATCTCTTTTCAGTGTATTCCAAATAGAATGTGCTTTGCACTTTGATAAATAGATGATGTACTAGGATCAGGATGAAATATATTTGTATTTGGTGTGGGTGGGTGGGTGTGTTTGTTGATAATATAATTTTTAAACTCCAATCTCTTCCCTCTAATTTGAAAAGTGACTTCCTGGCTTTAGGTTTAATCTTTGTGGTTGTTTTCTAAATAGCCTGTTTCTGATTAAATTGATTAAGTACTGTTTGCTTCTGAGAAAAGAATATGAAGGACAACAAATCCCTTCTTTCTGTTAAAATCATTGAGACAGGGTAGTAGGATTGAAGAATTTTGAGTGCTTAGAGAATGTGTAGCCTTTGAAGCAAATGCTTGTTTCCAGATGCTTTGATAACACAGGGCAGTTTTCTCAGGTAAGAGAGAGCTGCTGTGGAAATAGGTTTAAAATGCATATACTTTTGACCAGCATGCATTCAGGCTTCAGCAAAATACAATTTGGATATCTGGGTACCTTTGGGCATCCCTCCCCCTCCCCCCCACACACACATACACACTTTCTCTCCAAAAGACCTTTCAAGCTCACAGGGACATGATCAGCCTGAGATTACACATTCTTAAGATTGCAACCGTTTGAGAATATGACTGCTGATCTGGTCTCATAGATGAAGGTTTTTGGACTGGGTTGATAAAAGGAGGAGAAAATGGACAGGAGGAAACGCTGTCTGACTCTAATGCTTCTCTTTTTATTAATTTATTTTATTAAATTTAAATTTAGACTCCAGATGATTATGGGCAGCTTAAATGTTCAAAAAGCAAAAAATTTAGAAAAAGAATCAGGAAAAAAAACCCATACAAGCAAGCAAAAAAATAACCAACATGGACTCCGTTGAACCATTCTACCTCAAGACCTAGGAGAACAGCCAGGTTTTCAAGGACATTCAAAATATCAGCAGGGTGACAACCATATGCATCTCTGAGGAAGCTGTTTCAGAAGGCAGGTGCTGCAACAGAGAAGGTAGCTGATAGATGACCCTGTTTAATCAAAGGCACCTGGAGCATACCCATTCTGTCCAATGTTACTGGACAGGTAGAGACTATTGGAGACAGGTGGTCCCTCAAATAACTAGGCCCTATGCCATGAAGGCCTTATAGGGACACTGAATTGTATATGGAAGCCAGTCACCAACCAGTATGGTTCATAAAGCATTGGGAACCCATGGGTATACTGTGGCTTGCCCATTGCTGCTTGCACCACTGCATTCTGGACCAGCTGTAGCTTCTGAGGAATGAGGATTAAAAGCAATAAAAATCCAACATTAAAATAAGGCATGAAGAAAAATTACACCTGCATCCACTATACCTATCCAATAATTAGTGGGGCCACACATCATCCTTTTCTAGACATGAAATACATTTATAAGAAAGAATGAAACTAAACACGCCCAGCCCAAATATATACTGTATAATAATAAATAAATGTTGCATTAGTATATATTGTGACCTGATATTCTGTTTCTGAGAAAACAGCTCCAAGTCACTAAATCCAACTGGCTCAAGAAGAGAGGCTCCCAGCTGGCTATAGTCTTGTAGATAGGTTTTTTTGATCCAGCCATCATTTGTATATCTTGACAGCCAGAGTCAAGAAGAAGTCCCAAAGTGCAAAGCTGCTCTTATGGGGGACATGCTGCTCCATCCAAAGTAAGCCTCACGTCCATCCCTGAATCCAGTTTTCTCCTTACCAACAGCACCACTCTTAGTCTGAATTTTATTTTATTTTGTTCTCCTTCATCCTGCCCATTATCAAGCTCAGGTGTTGAAGGGTGCTGATTGCTCCTGTGGAATTAAATAAAAGAAGCAATAGAGCTGGGTGGCACAAGCATAGTAATGGCACCCCATTCCAAAGTTCTAAATAAGTTCCAAATAATCTCCCCAATGTTTTCCGGTAGATGTTGAACAAGAGGATATGATAGAGCTTTATGGGACACCATAGCACCACCATCTCGGTGAGTCCTGGCAAGAAAGACTGGAATCTCTGCAAAACAATTTCCCTAAGGCCCAAATTCTTCAGATGTCCAACTCCATCAGTGGTGTCGAAAGGTGCCAAGAAATGCAAGAGGGATAGCAAATAGCAGCCATTCAAAGTAAGCCAGGTCAGGAAATAGGAACTCCTGGAAGTCTTCTTTATTTTTATAAAAGGTGACAAAAAGCCTGATAGAATTTTGATTTCATTCTCTCTTATACCCAAGAGAATCAAGGTGGGCAATCTTTGTCCTGTTTTTTTGGCCAAGCTCATGTTTTCCTAATGGCTGCTGCATATCTTCCTCAGGGCTATCTCTGTACTCCTCCATACCAGTGTTATATTTCTCCTCACCTGATTTCCAGTGTACCTCATTCGCTGGATAATCACTTTCATTATCCACCTTGAACTGCAAGGTTATCGTTTTCTCAACCATCTTATTCAGAAACGGAATATTAGAGCCTGGCTTATAATTACAAAACTCTTTGAGGTGCAAAGAGGGTTTTTCAATAAAGGTCACATAACTTTCTTTTTTAAGTAAGTGGCAAGACTTTCCCTGCTGAAGAAGTCATTAATCATTTCTGGTAACCATGGGTGATTCCAGTGTGACTAATTAGTTAGCCAGGTGGGGAAAGAGTTGAGCAAACAGATGGTGGGCCTTAACTTTTCCACATCCTCAATATGTATAAGCAATTTAAAAAATCCATATGAACAGGAACTGCCCCAATACTAGAATCTGCGGCAAATTCAGTCTTTTCTACAAAAATGATGGAAAATTGCTCTCAGCCAGCTTCTAGCTGTTCTGATTCCCTTCCCTCAATATCCTAATGGAAGAAGTACTGTGCAGCATTGAAAAGCTTTTGCAGAACTCTTCAATGCAAATGCAACAGAGGTAGAGAAGAAGTAAACCCTCTCTGCTATATCCACTGCCACAAAATAGGATTGCAAGCAGGCCTTGAGGAGAACTCAAATTCATGTTAAAATCAAATTGTACCCAGATTTTCTGCAACAGTACTCCAGCCTACTATTAGTCTGCTTCATCCCTTTCAACAGTCTGGTGAGCCAAGATGCCATGTGATGTCTGTTGAAGGGAAGAGGTCATTTAGGAACCATCTGGGTGAGCTTCATATGCCACAAATTGGCCAGGTTTATCAATACTGATGACAAACTATGCTGGAAATTTGTGAAGTTACGTTCAGAAAAGCTTGGGTTAGACCATCTTAATTACTCCTGTATCCCAGCAGAGGTTTATAGCAAAATGCTATCAGTGTCAAAAAAAAATATATGTGCAGGTAAGTCCTTGGATCATGACATCAGGTGGGCCTGGATTTGCCATTGCTAAGCAACACAATCATCGTCAGGCATGGCATCACTTGACCATGTCGTTCAGCAACAACAGTTCCAGCAGTCCTGGTTGCAGTCGTCAAGTGAGGATTGCATGGATTCTTAAGCAAGAACCTTGCATGACTGTGACTTCCAACTTCCTGCTGGCTTTCCCCATCGACTTCGCTTGTGGGAAATAGGCAGGGAATGTCAGAAATTGCAATCATGTGACCACAGCTTGCTGCAGTGCTGGGAGCCTGGGTTCCAATTATGTGACCAGGGGGGGATGTGCTGCAACACCTGGAACTCTGAGGACCAGTCGTAAGTCTGCCTCATTCAGCACTCTTATTAAGCTTAGCAGACTGAGATTTTAAATGCATCCTAATATGTTGTCTGAGAAACAGACTGTGTTGCACACTCACACAAGAACTTATATCATTGTAGGGTTAGGGTCCGTATTGTTTCAGTGCTGCTGAGACAAAGGAAATCAAGTGTTAAGATGTTGGTGTAATGCCAAAGGGAAACATCTAGCCCAGGGGTGTTAAACTCATGTCGTCACGGCGATGTCACATGACGTATCACGACTTTTCCTGCCTTTGCTAAACCGGGCGTGGCCAGCGCGTGACGCATCCGGCCCACGGGCCGCAAGTTTGACAGCCCTGATCTAGCCCATCTTGCTGTCATTCCTTCCCTCCAAATAAGAGAGAAAGCCTTGCAGTCAGTATTCCCAACCCTCTTTGCTTCCAGAAAAAGTGTAAGACTTGAGAAGTGGAGTAACTAGAGGAAGCCCTGCACACCACTCGATGCTTTTTTTGTCATGAGCCTCTGCGAGGAATGATGCCATCGTAAATGGCCCTTTCCTACCCTGAGACGCTTTTCCTAGTCTAAGTAAAAAATAAAAAAAAAGCTCTGGGTGCATTAACATGAAGGAAGTCTGCATGGCTTGAGCTTTTGTCTTTATCCTTTCACAAGGATAATTTGTTGCATGGATCACTCCCAGTGCCTCTAATGTGCACATGGCTTGCTGCCTCTGCAAAGGGGCTGAGAGCGATAGAGAGTGCATGTGTTTGACAGGTCGGTGCAACAGGAGTCTGGCGCTTTGCTGAACATAGCAATTAAACATGCAGCTTTTTCTGTCTTAAAGGAGGGAGGGAGGCAACACACATTCCGAGGTTCTGCTAGGCTGATTATTAACGCTATCCTCTAGAGGCATCTTTAAGAAATGAAAAGAGCACTATTAGGACAAATTTGCTGTTGCCTAGAAAAGAATGTTTTTGACACATTACCACTGCTCTCGCTGATGACATGGATTGTTCTAAAATGCTTTCTTCTAGATTTCTGCACAGCCATGCCGTGCCACTCCTCTTATTCCTCCACCACCAGAGAAACGCAAGAATGTTCAGACAACTGCGCCCGTTAAAAGTAAGAAATTGTCTTTGCAAGTTGGTGCTATTGAGGATCAAAGAATGCTAAATATCAGCTTTACTGGCTTGGCAGTAAGTGGCTCTTTGTGCTCTTGAGGATGAAAAAGAAAATACTAGTGAATTGGCAGGAAATGGAACTTCATCAGAGATGGGCCACCTGTGGTCTTTCAGAGGTTACTGAAATCCAGCAGAAAAGTTCACAATTCTTAAACTTTGTACATTTCAAAATAGCACATGCAGAGTGGAGTTTTGTGGAATTACAATTGTTCTAATTAAATTCAATTGCAGTCTGATCAGTAATATGTACTTAGGCATATCTTTTTTTCTTGAATATAGTCCAACTTGTTTCCAAATAAACTCAGGCTGTCAGGCTGAAGCTTCCATCTTATTTTGTACATTTGCTCATCAGGTGAAACATCTAAACTTTTCTTCTGGAAATAGAAATTCCTATTTACATGCACAACCTGATAATGCACTCCTGAAATTTGTTTTCACGATCTAAAACTGGTCACAGCATATCTAGGAGCAAGTTTCTGAGAGGAAATGTCATTAAAAAACACATTTTTCTATTTCCTCTTCAAAGATAAATGATAGAAGGAACTGCTGCTGTTCCAACTTTCAATTAATGTGGCCTTCTGGCACACATGAGAAAGGAAATAGAAAAAAAGCCCACAGCATCAAACTACCGGTACCACAGATGAGGAACTTGATACAGATGCTTGTATGATTTCATCTGAGGTGA
Source organism: Thermophis baileyi (assembly GCA_003457575.1). Classification (NCBI taxonomy): domain Eukaryota; kingdom Metazoa; phylum Chordata; class Lepidosauria; order Squamata; family Dipsadidae; genus Thermophis; species Thermophis baileyi. The sequence goes on along the minus strand of QLTV01002113.1, from coordinate 771,448 downwards.
AACATCCATATTCTTGAATGAAATTAAAAGTACAGGATTAGGAACACACAATAGCTTGCAAATTTGGCCAAACCATTCTAGGCAGGTCATGGTTCAACTGGACTGAAACTCAAGAACTTTTTGATTATTCTGGATTTCCGTCAAGGCAGAGTCCAGAACAATCTTGCAGGGACAGTGAGACAAAGGTGATAGATCTTAATACACTCTCTCCCAGCTCCTATGCAGTCACATGCCCACCATCTTTCTTCCTCTTGCCTCTCCTTTGTCACACCTGAATTCTTGCAACCACTCATTTAGTGACCGTTCAAAGTTGCAGCTTCACTGCAAAAAGCAACTTATGACCGTTTTTCACACTTATGACCGTTGCAGCATCCCCGCTGTTATGTGATCAAAATTCAAACACTTGGCAACTGACTTATATTTATGACAGTTGAAGTATCTAGGGGTCATGTGATCGCTTTTTGTCACCTTCTGACGAGAAAGTCAGTGGGGAAGCCAGATTCACTTAAGAATCACGTTACTAACTTAACTGCAGTGATTCACTTAACTATGGCAAGAAAGGTCATAAAACGGGGCAAAATTCACTTAACAACTGTCTTGCTAAGCAACCAAAATTTGGGGCTCAATTGTGGTTATAAGTCGAGGACTACTTGTATACCCAAACCCCGCTACCCACCCAATCTTCCCTGGGCATTCCTTCTGCTAATCTTCCCTTATGTTCCACTCTATCTCCAACCGTGGGACATCTCTGCCAAACATACATGGTTTGGTCCATGCCTGGAAAAACCACATCTATTTTGTTCTGGGTACAGACCATTCAAAATTGTCTATGTTTAACCACTGTATCTTGGGGCTGAACAAAGTAGGAAGGGAAGGTTCCATAATAAATACTATTTATTTCTTTAGTCCTTCCATGCAAAAAACCAGATTACAGGTAGAGATTTCCAGTGCTCCCTTTAAAATAGATGGGAAAATGAAAAGGCAGTTTTCTGAAGCTCAGAAACTGCGGTCTTTATACTTTACTTTACTCTATACTTTATACTTTAAGCACCAAGAAACAAGAGTGGTCTAGGTGAGCATAGGCAGTCATTTGGAACTGTTCGGTACATTTAGAGTTTTGAGGACATGTGCTTGACTCTCTTGCAAATGGCTGCTGGGAGTGGAGAATTTCTATTTAGAAAAATGTTGCCTTGGTGTAAAGGGACACTCATAAAACATCCTTTTACCAATAGGTAAAATGCTTCCAGCCACCCTGTATCTTTCCTTCTTCATAATCTATATCCAGCTAATTTTTGGGCTGGTGGTGGTGGGGTTTATTTTGGACTATAGAGATCCTGGGGTAATTTGAATAAATAACGATGATGCTAGTGGCTGGTATTTTGATTTGCAGAAGCCAATTTCCCATTTAATTTTTCCTTCTTATTAAAAATAAAAATTATGTGGACAGGGAGCCCAGGAAAGAGACAAGGAAAATCTCAAGGGATTGCTATTCATTTGTGCCCTAAAGGCCTCATTGCATATGGCTTTGTTAAAATGCTTCCCTTCGGTCCATGAACTGGCAGGAAAGCATGCTGGTATATAAGTTATGCTGCCCTGATTATCAAGTCCTGTTCTCTCTCAATGACACAGATGGCAAAATAGTAGATTGTCACGTGAAACCCATTTTTGACAGAAGCAATGGAACACTTGCAATACACTCATTGGTGGGAGAATCCTTCTCTGTTTTCAGCTTAAATCATGGGTGTCAAACTCATCACGTCACATTGCCATCACGTGATGTTTCACGACATTTTTCCCATTCGCAGAGCTGGGGTGGGCGTGGCCTGTGTGTGACACATCTGGCCCGCGGGCCACCAGTTTGACACCCCTGGCTTAAATTGATATGTGAAGATCAAGAATAGTACATGCTCAGAGTTCTAGTCCTTTTTTAAAAAAACTCAAATGGAGTGCTTTTTCAAAAGCTTGCTAAATCTGTGTATATTAGATACCTGTAAGATCTGGCATGTGCTTCAGAACGGACTGGTAAGTTTGTTCTTGAACAGATTCTTCTGCAGAAGCCAGATGTTGAGTCTCTCCTATAGCCCAGCTACAAAAGCCATAGAGTATAGTGTCTACATCTGGAGAGCAGGGGATATTCCTGCATCTGCCGAAAGTAGACAATAGAAACTGAGCAGATCTCAGCCCTTGTCCACATCATCATCCACCTTATTGACAAACTGTCCTGCATCATGTTCAGAATAAAAACTGCATTGGGAGAAGATGGAGAACACTAACGTTGAAACAGCTAAATATAAGCAGCCTTTGGTTTAGGATGAGATTCAGACAATGTCTTCAGGATATGTCATATAAACAGTTATTGTACAGGGGCACATTCATGTTGCAGACAGGAGGACATGAGAATGAGTCCAAAGTTAATCAAGTGTTAGAATCAGTATTGTTGGCATTTGAATGCAGAGGGGTTTTTTTCTTCTGCAGATAGCAATAGCAATAGCAGTTAGACTTATATACCGCTTCATAGTGCTTTACAGCCCTCTCTAAGCGGTTTACAGAGTTAGCATATTGCCCCCAACAATCTGGGTCCTCATTTTACCCACCTCAGAAGGATGGAAGGCTGAGTCAACCTTGAGCCGGTGAGATTTGAACCGCTGAACTGCAGCTAGCAGTCAGCTGAAGTAGCCTGCAGTGCTGCACTCTAACCACTGCGCCACCTCGGCTCTACAAACTGTATCTTTTTTGCTGCCTCAAATAATCTCCCTTGTCGTAACTATGAAAGGCTGGCTGAGAGGAACTGAGTATTTGGTGGGATGGGAAGATAAGGAATAAAATACAGGAAACTCAGACAGAATCTTAAATAAGGCAGTTCAGCATTTAGATTGTTTTCACAAATAAGCAATGCTTACTTGGAGTTTGGCAAGTATGGCAATTGTTACAAAATAAAATAAGAAAACTATATTCTTCAGGTTGGCTGAGAGAAATAGATTGTACAAGTCTAATTCATTAACTTTTGATTTATTAGGCACACTGTCCATGCACTACAAAAGTCCTCACTGATTAATTCCATTCCTTAACAATGCTGGCCATGTAAATGTAAACATTTAGAGCTCAAGGAAAGAGAAGAATGGATTCAGTGTAGTATTGGCAGTTGTGGCTCGGTAATAATGGAGAAGGATCTGGGAAGCCTGGAAAATGTCATTCCCTCCTGTTTAATGGTGAGCAGAAATGACCTTAGGAGAATATTGACTCCTCTTCTAAAGAGACACAGCCAAGGAAAGGTCACATTTGCAAGATTCTATTAATGTAACTTTATGATAAAGTAGAGTTAGTTTGTCCAGCTGTGTTTCCTGTCTGGTCTACCTCAGAGGACTGACAGCCAGATCTCAATGAAGCTCTTCCCAGATGTATTCTGTGGTTAGTTTTTGCAGAAATAATTGCTGTAGCCAAAGTTCACTTTTCTGCAGAACATGTTGAAAATGCATTGGTTGGCTAACTGGACTATGTAATTAAAACAATGCAACAAGTCAGCATGAGTTTGTGTTTCAGTTACATTCACAAGACATCTCATCTGTACTTGATCCCCTATTGCTGAAGAATTTGGAGTTACTATTTGTCTCTCCTGGGAGTAAATGGGTCATCAGCATCTGAGCCATAGCTGTCAGGGAATATGTGGATTTCAAGTCTTAAGGCCACGTGAGTGAGGAAGAGGAGTCAATTGTTTTCAGCCAGATGTGAACCTCTGCTTTTAGGCAAGCTGTATACTATTTTCTTCCGTGCTCCATGAAAGCAGTTGCATAAAGAATCAAGTTTTTTTTTTAGCAATAGACTTCTTTTCTCTCTTTCAATGTCACATAAATGATGCATTATTCAAAAACAACATCTGTATGCATAGAATGAAAAGTATTGCCTAAAAAACTCCACTCCTGCATGGATACTTTCCTATAAAAACATGAAAACACCTTTTGGTAGAATAGACTTCTCCCTTACTACAAAAAGATTGGCGATCAGGAATACTCAAGACACAGTTAATACAATTTTGCTTTGAGATAAATGAACCAAGAAAAGTAGTTTAACTACTCTGAAAGCTTCTGCAATAAGATTCTTAATGAACTCTTCTCTTGCAGTTGTTGTGGATTTTTTTGCCACTCTCTTTTCCTTTGATTTTGTTGCTAAGATATGTCAATTGTTTCCTTTCAGATGCAGTTGGAATCACTTCTGGGTCAGTTTCTAGCACCTCTACTGAAAGCACAACTTCACTGGATACCTTGTACACGGGTTCAACAGAGTCAGGTCTCCCTACTGCTACACCCAGCCCCAACAACACTCCTCCCCCTGTTCCTAGCAGAGGTGCCCTCACCATGGTATCCTCCAGCTTAGATATTATTCCTGTAGTGCAAAGAAAGCATGGGAGCGCCAGCAAATCCCCCCAGACCAAAAGGGCTGCTCCAAAACCTCCTGCCCAAATGGAGGTTTTGGATGCAGGTGGTGAAAAGACCTTAGAAGCAAAGAAGACCACACCAGCCACATCTGCAGGGGTAGAAAACTTTGATTCTCTTTGCCTGGAAGATGAGAAGGCAGCCAATACAGAGGAGGTGGAGCAAGAATCATCTGGCCTAGTAACCACCGTGCCAAAGACGATAGGGGCTGAGTTGATTGAGTTGATCCGCAGGAACACAAATCTCAGCTATGAGCTCTCCAGAGTTGCCATAGGGGTAGTAATTGGGCATATTCAGACTTCTGTTCCAGCCCTTAATAGCATCATGGAGCAGATTCTCATCTCACTGGTGGAAAGCAAGGTAGGAGACATGTTTCTTTTCACCTCCATGGAATATATGTTAAGGCAGCGGTGGCCAACCTTTCTGGCATTCCGGAGCAGCAGGGGGGAGAAGGGATGGTTCCAAGCGAGTGGCGGGCGAGTGTGCACGCATGCACACACACACACCACTCACACAAATGGAGTTTTGCATGCATGCGCACTTGCTCATACAAGTGGAGCTGTGCATATTCGTGTGCTCGCCCGCCGCTTCCATGGCCCAATTACAATTTTGAATTATAAGCCACCCAGAGTCCTTAACTGAGATGGGTGGCTATAGAAATTGCATGCATGCATGAATGAATGAATGAATGAATGTATAAATAAATAAAGCAGTACCAATTTGGATGGTTTAGGAATTGCTCTGCAACTTGGAAAGAAAAACAAATGTGTTGCTTGGGGGGGGGGGGAAACCCTGGAATATATGATATTGTAGATCTAGAAAATATGGCTCCTGATATGTTGTTTTCTGCTTTTTTTTTTGTATGCTTAAAATTATCCTAAAGAAAGAAAAGAGACATTTTTCCTAGCATAATGTGGAATATTAATATGTAATTCCACATTATATTTTAGAGAAAGTTTCTGTTTGGTTTTGCTTTCCTCAGCTGATATGAAATGAGCTGAAAAAGATTGTCACTTAATTATTTGGGGAAGAGAAAAGGTACCCTGGTTTTTGTTTTGCAGAAAGAGGAGGAGGAAGTGATAATAGAATAAGATCTTCAGTGCTTAAGGCGATTGTGGAGGCTGTTAATTCAGTGTAAGACATTATATAGTGCCTATAATCTCTGTGAAGCTTTATATGTCAAGGCTGTATAAAAAATGGAGACGCTCCTTTCTTCAGCCAACACTCTGCCTCAATAGAAATGGCAGGGCCGTCATACATTTAGTTGTTATGGTTTTCATTTGTATTGGGATAAAAATGTTGCTCTACTTTACATTTAATTCAGGCTCAATCCTGGATTATGTACATGGTTTGTAATAGTGGCGCACATGGTATATGGTGCTGTATATGGTGCTGTTCCTAGGTTACCCATAGAAGCACAAGTAGTTACCATACTATGTCTCTCATAATTGCATCATTGATCAGGGCTTAGCAGTGTTGTATGATCACAAAGGCTCCAGTGGTGCAAAGTTCATTGTCATGAAGATCCTCCGATTTTTTAAATAGCAAATAGGAAACAAGATTTGAATGAAGCAAACTTTTGAGATTGGCCAGAGGATTTTTTTTTTATTTTTTTTTTTACAAATTCATGCAATGTGTGGATAGTCATCCTGGAATACTTTTTCCTTACAGGTAAGTTAAATCTGCCCCTGGGCAGAATGGAAGCCAAAATGTATCTAATCTTTTCCCCCCCAAGTGAAATAAGAGATCATCATTGATTAAAGCTTTTCTCTGCTCTGAACTAAATCTCTCACCTTATGTTGGAGAATCATATTATATTCTTTAATTACTTGTATCCCTTTATTCTGTCCTCCTACTTTAAATTAAAAGCCAAAGCACTACTTTACTAAATCAATTTTAAAATCCATTACTACAGACTTATTCCCAGTGTGCTCTTTTGAAGGATGAATTGCTCGAGATTTGCCTGGTGGTTCTGTGCATGCATTAGAAAGATAAAAGGGGACAAAATATATTCCAATCTCTAATGCTGTGTGTAGCCTGCTAGGGTTTCCTAGCATACATTCTATAGTGGAATTATTACTTCTACTTCTCTAATTTACATACATCACCTTAAATGCAGCAGGGATGGAGATGAGCTAGCCAAGATAGTTCGGGATCATTCTTAATGTATGGCAAGAATATAGGAACAAAATTCCAGCACGCCAGCTTTCTCCAGTGTTTTGGGCTTCTATATATCTCCTTCATTGATTTTTACAGTAACATTTTAATTCAAGCAGCTGATGTAAGGAGAATAGCATTCCACATTATGACTGGGGGCTAAAAGCCTAAGAACACGTGGAATAAATTATTGGGGTCATAAAGCCATGGGACAGGTGTCATTGTGTGCATGTCCTCCTGCTTCCACACATTTCATATTAATATAGAAATGCGGCAAATAGGTAACCAGGCATCTCCCATCAACCAACAGCTAAACATGCCAGGCATGCATCCATCCCTCATTTAATCAATGCACTTTTAAATTATCCCTTTTACAGCTGCATGCAATGCTTAGCATTTGGTGTGTACTGTATCTAATATATATTTGGAAGTAGGATGGAAATGTATCTACAGAAACTAGTATTTGTTGAATGTTTGAATGGAGTTTGCAATGTTCACCCCTCCAATTTCATGTTAATCCTTTTGCCTGCTCTTTCCTATTTTCTAAGTTTGGTCATTGTTCCTCTGTATAATTCCAACAGTCCCTTTGCTTGCAATGTCTGTTGCCTTCTTCATCTCAGAAAAGTTTGTTGCTATCCAGACTGGCATGGAAGGCAGAGCCAAGATTTGACTTAAGCCCAGTAGACTTTGCTTTCCTTTAAAATTTGGAATTCACTTGCTATGATCTCAGCTGGGGAATAAGTTATGCAGAAGTTGCATCAAAACACTCTTTTGAGAAAGTCTTTAATGTTCTATTTCTATGCAATATTTAGATTTATGAGTTCTGTGTGGAGCTGAATGGAAAGTCATAATAATACAGTGTAGGCAGACTTTCCGTATTATAGCTCATGCAATATTCTGTGCATATGAAATATTCCTGCTAGAATGTTTTTGAGCATCACTGCCTGCATGGAAGGAAAACAAACAGACCTGGAACTGAACAAGTAGCATGTTAAGAGGTACCTGTTACAGGTTGCCACTCTAAATAAGGATGGTTGTCAGGGCTGCCACATTTGAAACAGAAGCAATAAACATTTGGGCTTAGTAATCATTAATACCCAGTTGAACTTCTCTTACCTGCAGATACTTTGTTGTTCAAGGAAGGAAAAAAAACTGTATGTATTTGAAAGTCATTGATATAGGATTGCAATGAACCACGAGTGATTATTGCCCAATAAACCTGGGGAAAAGTTTGATTGCTAGCCCCAACGATGGTAGAAATGCTTGAAAATCAAGAAAGCATAGTAAGGTAGCAAAATAGTGGCAGGCAAGGAGGGTCTCATTCTTCCAAATTCTGCTGTTTTCTGCAAGCATTTGCGGCATTGTTCCTTATAGCACGTCTGCTACTCAGTAATAGTTATAATTCCAGAGGTAGAAGAGAAACATCCTGTAATTACTCCGTCCTGTTTGCATAAAATTTTCAAAGACATGACCTTAGAGAGAAGCTCAGTAAATTGAATTAAGTGTCTGTCTATCTGTCTTGGCACTGTGAAACTGTGCTACAGGCTTGAGGTTGGAATGAGATGAAGACACTTTTTCTTACTTTAATCATACACATTGGTGACGTGGGTGTCAGCAAAGAGGGAGAAAGAAGGAAATCATATGCTGCCCATTCTTAATTCCTCTTGTTGGAAGTGACTTCAGTTGTTATATGTACCTTCCTAAAGAGTTGTAAAAGGATGCTCATGTTTAAAATGGTCCTTAGCCTTCTGGAGTAATGAGGAAGAAGATCGAGAAAAACACGCAGAACAACTTCTGCAGGAATACAGCCAACTTGGCACAATGGAAGAAGCATTCCATCTGTTAGTACTGAAAATGAAAAGAGAGAACGTTCCCTAAATAATCATATTTTCGGGGGGGGGGAAATAAGATGGATGGTTTCCAGCATATTGTTTTCCACTCCAAATGAAAAATGTCATACCCAAAATTGCGGAAGACAGATCTTGGTTTTACCTGTTATTATGTTTGTCGCATAGTCAGCCAGATGTTCACACTGGATTTGGCATTTTGTCCACCTATTGAGTCCTTCCCAAGCACCTGGGATAGGCAGATGTGAATGTTCTGTCTCTTTCTTCAACTTTCCTGCTATTAGCCATTACTGGGTCTTGTTATCATTTGCTTCTCCTGCTATTTTTAAAAATGTATTGGCCATATAATGCTTTGTCTTCCCATGCTTCTTGGTCTTTGTTGTAGGTCAGTTTGGTCTCTCCAATACTCAGGAGGTTTTCCTGGTATACTAGTTTCAGTACATGTTCTTCACTATCCTTCAGTTATTTTTCCAATGCCCTTTTTTCTTCTTCAACCATCTGATATACTTGCAACATTCCACGTGCACCCATTTTCCTTGGTAAGTAGAGTCTGTCAACATTGCTACATGGATGAAGGGTGTGATTCATTGTCATTATTTTTCTGGTCTTCCTATCCATGGCCTTTAGTTCAGCTTGAATCCAGCCCACTATTCCAGCTGTGTATTGAATGACTGGAATTGCCCAGGTGTTGATTCTGACTCCATATCTACTGACTCCTGTTATTTCTAGCCACTTGATTATCCAATCATGGCAGAGAATCAAATGCCTTCCTGTAATCAATCCATGCTACATTCAAGTTGTTGTTGTTGTTGTTGTTGTTGTTGTTGTTAAAATATTTTCTCTAGGTAACTCCTTATTACAAAAAAATCCAAAACACATCTTTCAAATGTTGTGGAGTCTATTTTAATTTGCTTGTTTGTTTGCTTGAATCCTTTATTATTTTACAAATAACTCAAGGCGACAAACATATGCAGCACACCTCCCTCCTTCTTTTTCCCCACAACAACAATCCTTTGAGGTGGATTAGGCTGAGAGAGAGTGACAGGCCCAAAGCCATCCAGCTGGCTTTCATAGCTAAGGTGGGACTTGAATTTACACCTCCTCCTTTCTAGCCCGGTGCCTTAACTAGGTACCTTAAATATACTTCCAAAGCCATATTATGATTCCTGGGATCCTCCATATCAAGTGGTTCTGCAACTGTAAATAGCTGCCAGCTGCTTGATCTGATCCCAATTACCTAGGGAATTCTGACAGTCAAAGTCCAGAGATCTTAAAGTTTCTAAGGTTGGGAAACAAAACCCTAAGGAAAGCCCTTTCCTTCACCACGGACCCCCTTTAAATATCTTTTATGTCCATGGAGCATAGCCACAGACTCCCAAGACTTAACTCAAGATTTAAATCATAACATTTTTTTCAAGCCTTCACGGACCCCCTGTGATGACATTGTTCCCCCCCCCAGGGGTCCACAGACCACAGATTGAGAACCACTGCTCTAAGGCATAATATGCCAGCAGTTAGACAGAAAAGAAAGCATGCTAATAGAATGATATTGTTTAAGACTGTTTCTGGGTGAGTTTGTTTTAGAAAACTGGTGGATGAGGGATAACAAGAAAATAGATTTGAATGAGAACAGTCATCCCAAAACTAGCAAAGCAACGAACCTTACTTATAATGTTATTCCAGGTATTATTTTATTAATTAATTATAAATGCAGTTATTACATTCAAATTCGTCTTTAATTCCCTCTAAATAATCATCATCAGAACCATACGCTAACTAATTTTGATGCTGAATGTTTGATGACCACTTAAGGTTCATACATATTAATAAAAGAGTTAAGGTTGATTTTAAAAGCCCAACATGTTTATTTAAAATATCCTAGTTTTCCTAGATTTTAAGTATTGCTGCTGGCAGACAGTTTTCAAATATCCTTTCTTAGATAGGGATGTGTAAGATTGTACTTTCTGCCATACTCTTGGAGAATATTGGCTTTTATAATCTCTTGGCCTTCATATAGAGATGAAGCATTTTCAGTGCATCTTTAAACCATATTTTATGTTTTTCCTGTTCTGATATATGTATTCTGTTACCCAGGAATTCTAACAATGTAGAAGTGGCACAGAAAGATACTATAATTTTTCCCCCTAGAAATGTCATCAAAGGAAGCTAATTGATAGTGAGAAATTAAAACATTCCAATTACATAATCTACTATGTGAGTCCACAACTGACTCTTTCATTTTTATGACTAGGGTTTAAAAGTGGTAGATATTTGATTAATTTAAAGTTGGAGGAATATCTGCAAACACAACACAAGGTTCTTACATTAAATACCACAGGATGTCTTGAAAAGCTAAAAAGTATGTGAAGAATGATGGTCGTGCCCCATTTGGGGGAGGCCCAGGGGCCGAAGCTCGGAAGTATTGTTTCTCTGTGGTCAGGCAGACTCTCTGCAATTGCCTCCTGTGGGAACCGCTTTGGGCTCCAATTTTAGTCTCCTTACAGAAGGAGATGAAAATGGAGCTTTTCTGGAGGACATTTGGGATCTGATGCTAAATGCTACCTGGGATATCAGATTTTGTGTTTGATTGGAAGTTTCTGTACTTTTGATAGTTGCTATTTTATCACATGATGTAGATCAGGGGTCACCAACCTTTTGGACCTCAGGGACCACTAAATTCATAATTTTAAATCCCACGGACCACTAATATGAATTTTTTAAAAAAAGATAAATAGTATTTAGTGCAATATAAAAAATGCAAATAATTTTTCTGCGGATTACCAAAATTTTCTCGCAGACTACCAGTGGTCCTTGGACCACTGGTTGGTGACCACTGATATAGACCACTGGGAATCTGCTTACATTGTAGCAGGATATAAGTTAAAGATTTGTATGGCTGACCCATTATATAACATAACCTTAGCATAAACTCATAATACCAACAGGCAAAAATGCAAAACAACAACAACAAACTATTGCAAGGTGCTTTAAGAGTACTACTCCAAATATAGGTTGGCATTCCTCAATTCTCATCTTGACCCAATGCCTGAGGGAAGAGCCCTCCAGATCTTGTGGGAAGCTATTAATATATAAAGCTAAAAGCGAAAGAATCTCTTTGGTAATATATAAAACTCTTCTATTAAGAGAGCTCCTGAAAATCTTTTTTTTTTTTTTAAACCAAAACAACTCTGGGACGATGATTTGGAATTGAATCAAATGTATTTCATATGGCACACAATTATTTTGAAAACCTGTCACAACAAATCATCAGAAATTGGCCATGAAGATAATCCTGAGCACTCTCTTCCACAAAACTTCCCTTACATGAAATCAAAACTTTTTGTGATAGTGTTAGTGAGGTTATCAGCAAATTGGCACATTATTATTTGGTGGCAGTGCCCAAATAATCATTCTTTTTGGAACAAACATCTGAAGAAATTGAGAAGCAGACTCATCTAGCAGTCCTTCACAATGAATCCTGCAGTTAGCTTATCATTCATTTTTCCTAATGCATATAAATTGATGGAGCTGGAGAAATAAATTCAATTCCTGTAGTAAATATGTCGGTGATCGACTGTTATTTAAAAGTATGGTAAATTGCTTTGGCTGAAAAATTGCTACATGGCGGTTTGTAAAACTAACATCTGGCCATCATTCCTTAGCTATATGTAAGTGTTTTATATAGATGAATGTATAAATAAAACATCATCCTAGGTTAAAAATTGAATATGGATACTTTAAAAGCTATCAGATTGAATCTTCATGTTGTATAATTCTATTTGGGTCTCTTTCAGCAAGCCATGAAGGTTGATTATAAAAATCAAGGTTTTGACAAAATCCAAGTATTTGGCATATGTTTCTATTTATAAATCAGGCTTAATTTAATACTTGGAATAATAGCAAATGAGGAAGGGAATGTTAAAGGAAATAAGCCAATATGATTATTAAGACTGAAAGGGTTTTTTCCTAGTAAATCAAAAGTAGTCTGATTTCAAGGTTGCCAAATATCTTGTGTTTTAGAATCCATTATTCAAAGTATAGTGCGACAATTGGCAGAAAATTCTGATTTTAAAAAAAGAATTATTAGGCCAGCAATTATTTGAGGATTGGAATTAAATGGAACTCACTGCCCTTCTGTGCAAAAACATCCCTAAATTGGTTATATTGAATACCAAGGGTTTTTTTTTTTTCATTTCAGCAAGATAATTTAGGATAATGGGCTGGTTCCTTCCATTGCTGCTATCGGAATACTGTAATGTTAACAGATGCTTAAAAACTAACCAGGCTTGGACTTAATAGGATGGCAGAACTAACAGCAAATCGCAGAACTAACAGCAAATCCCAGATCTGTGTGCTAGATTGGGAAACACCTCAGAAGGTGACAACCTCCATGTTATTTTCAAGAAAGTTACCAGGATACTTCCATGAAATCACAGAAGTCAAACTCACTTTTATTATTCTGTTTCTCAAAAAAGAGAGGCAAAAAGGCTAGCAGGATTGACAACAAGTCAGTCAGAGATATACCTTCTTCCCATCGTAAACAGAGCCATTAAGAACCATAACCTATGACTTGTTCCTTATTATTTTTATTTATTTATTTATTTATTTATTTGTCAAACATGTACAAGATAGCAGGTATAGGTATAATCATAAACATAATCAAAGTGAATACAGATAGATGAAGACAATAGGACAGTAGGACAGGGACGGTAGGCACGCTGGTGCGCTTATGCACGCCCCTTACAGACCTCTTAGGAATGGGGTGAGGTCGACAGTAGACAGTCTAAGGTTAAAGTTTTTTGGGTTTGGGGAAGACAGGGTTTATTAGAGGACAGGGTTCATTCTTCGGGTGATGGTTTCCAAGACTTTTATGGAAAACAGCAAGAATGTGTTGGTCTTTCTGCTAAAAGATCATATTTTTATTAGGACAGGGTTAAAACGCGTAGTAGATAGCTGTTTATCTGTTTTTATCTCAGATTTCTATCAGGAACTCAAGGTGGCACGCATAGCACTTCCTTCCCCCTCTCCCCCCCTCAAACAGGAGGCATTATTTGTCATCAAGAAGCAAAACTATTATCTTCTCTTAAGTAATGCCAGTGCTGTTCCATTTCAACATCTCAAGTATAATGTCTTTCCTAACAAATGGAGGAGGTAGGAAGAAATGTAGAGATAACAGTGTCTTGTTTACTTTGCATATTAAAATGACACGAGTGATGGGAGGAAAGGGTTCTTATTATCTTTAAACCTAAAAAAAAACCACCAGCATAATGTTTGCACCTTTTTCTAGTTAGATTTTCAGGCACTTTGTTATCACATTGTGCAAGCTGAGAAAAATCAGTCTGGTGTTTCAAGCTTTATGGGAAAACAGGAAGTACCCAAACTTGGGAAAAAGAGATTCCAGGGTGACCTAGTCACAAGAATTTAATAATGGGTTCACAATACTTCTGTAATTGTGAATTCATTCGATCAATCATGTTATAAATATAGCTGTAAGTGCAAAACCCTATCAGTTTTAAGGTTTTTGAATTGCTATCTTTCTTACAGGAATTACTGTGCAAAAATATTTTATGTTGATATTTTCACTACCTTAGGTGTACAGATCTTCAAGGAAAGTGCTTTTGTATGTAATAACTCAGGTGTGTCAAACTCGATTTCATTGAGGGCCGCACCAGGGTTGTGTTTGACCTTGGAGGGCCGGGGTGGGTGTGGCCAGGGTAGGCATGGCCAGCTTGACCTCACTCGTGTCGGCGCCTGTGGTGGCCCGAGCGCTCTGCCAGTGAAAACGGGCCCCCGAGCTCCGTTTTCAGCTGCGACGGCCTCTTGCAACCGTCTGTCAGCAAAAACAGAGCTCGGGAGGGCTGCAGGCAGTCCTCACAAGCTCCATTTTTGCTGGCAGAGGCACCGCGGGCCGGTCCTTCGCTGTTTCCAGGGCGGCCCCGCGGGCCAGATCTAAGCACCCCGTGGGCCGGATCCAGCCCCCAGGCCTTGAGTTTGACACCCCTGTAATAATTTAACTAATTGTTAAACCTATTTGCCTTCTCTTTCCAGGAATCTGAATAGAATAGGCATTTTTGTTTTCAGGATACTACTGTAAATGATATTTCTTGTTGCATTCTGTAAGTGATATTAACCTCATTCAGCCTCTAGTGATAACTGTGAGCGATGAGAAAAAAGATCAACTACTTTGATTGTTATATCATGCAGAAAGGCAAGATACATACGGTGGTAATAGTAGTCATCATCATCATACAGTAATCCAAGTGGATTTGGCACAGCTTTTTACAGTTCAAGATGCAGTTCTGATCTCCTGTGTTCTAAATTAGCATATTTGCAGATACATATTTTTAAGAAAGTATTTGAAATCTTTGTAAACGAAAAAAAATAGCAGGAAAAAGATGGTTGGATATGTTTGCCACCTATTTGTAAAAATAATAAAGGTGGAATACAAATAAGTAAAAAAAAATATGAAAGGGGTGGCTAGAAGATAGAGGGAGGGAGGGATGTTTGTAAAGCAGGTATTGTATTTGAAATTTATTTTTTTCATTTGAGTTGGTTCTGCCTGAAATATCATCCCAACTACAGGTAATTCCAGAAAAGATTTAGTTGATCATAAGCATTCTTAGAAAGCAAATGCAAAGCATTTTTGCAAGGTGAATTAATTGGAATGCAAAACATTATCCCCCCCGCACTTCCAAATATTAAACTTATTGAAAACCAAACATAAGGAGAAAAAGATAATAGCTGCTGTGTGAAATATAATGCCAAATCACAATATAAGGTTATTGCTTCTCTAATACAGTAATAACTTTCATATGAAGAAACTCCAAACAGAACACTGATTACAGTAGAGATAATATTTGTTTATGTAAAAGAAAGAATGGCAGAACCTGAGGATGGAGTGAAAAAAGGGATCAGCCTAGAATCTTTGCATAGCCACAAACGAATTAGCAATAGCAATAGCACTTAGACTTATATACCGCTTCATAGTGCTTTACAGCCCTCTCTAAGCGGTTTACAGAATCAGCATATTGCCCCCAACAATCTGGGTCCTCATTTTACCGACCTCGGAAGGATGGAAGGCTGAGTCAACCTTGAGCCTGGTGAGATTCGATCTGCCAAACTGCTGGCAGCCAGTGATCAGCAGAAGTAGCCTGCAGTACTGCACTCTAACCACTGCGCCACCGCGGCTTAAGAGTGCAAACCCTCTTGAATGCCATTGTCCGTTATCTACGGTAACTCTAACCAGGTGTTTATCTCAACAAATGAACCAGCAAAATGTGGAGAACTCTTAAAAATATCACTGGTTATGGCAAACCACTTTCCCAGGCTGAAGGAAATCAGCAACTGGCAGATAACCTGAACGTGTTTTACTGCAGGTTTGAAAGGAAACTGCAGCCACTTATCTCCACAACCCCCATCTCAGACACACCAACAACAGACAAGCCTCTTACAACTGACCCCATACCATTGGGTTCACAACCCCTAGTGATAACAGAAAAGGAAGTGCAAGACCTATTTCACAGACAAAAGCCAGGAAAAGCTCCAGGCCCAGACAAGATAACTCCTTCTTGCTTAAAAGTCTGTGCTGACCAATTGGCCCCCACCTTCACCCGAATCTTCAATAAATCGCTAGAGATGTGCTATGTTCCTTCTTGCTTCAAATGCTCTAC
>QLTV01002113.1:709251-742066 GCA_003457575.1 Thermophis baileyi | reverse complement strand
CCTGGGAGGCACGGGTGGAAGGCGGCCTTTTCGACAGCATCCCCCTCCCCTCTTTAGATCGCCCTGCAGGGCTCTGCCTTTACAGAAACATCTCATAGCTGCTGTCACATAATATTTGCCTTGGGGGAGGTTGCTTTCTACTGCAGAAGAAAGAGAGAGAGACAAAGGAAAGAAAGAAGAAAAAAAAAGAAAAAAGAGGAAGGAAGGAAGGAAGGAAGGAAGGAGAAGGAAGAAGAAAGAAGAAAGAAGAAAAAGAAAGAAAGAAAGAAAGAAAGAAAGAAAGAAAGAAAGAAAGAAATGATAACATTGATTCCTACAATCCATGATGCGATGTCTTTTAGAAGATGCTACCCTCAGCAACCCATACTGGGGTGAAGCCATTAAATATGCAAATTACATTGTTAACCGGACCTGGAGTAGTGTAATCAATCAAACTCCTTTCTTCATGTTGTATGGGTACAAACCCGATCTAAAAAACTTGCACATTTTTTTTTTTTTTTTTATGGTGAACATTCCGTTAGCTCAAAGAAGAAAAGGAGGTCCAGTAGCTAAGAGACTGAGATTTATGGGTATTAATGACAATTCAAAGTGGAGCAAGTTTGTTGACTCCAGAAATGTGATAACAATTTCCCAATCTGCAAATTTTGAGGAAGACACTGACTGGTCTAGGATTCATTCTAATGATCCTGGAGTTTATTTTCCTAGAAATGATGTTAAAAAAAGAAAGATGGTAGGAAGGAAGGAAGACAGAAAGAAAGAAAGAAAGAAAAAGAAAGAAAGACTTATGACCGCAATTGAGCCCAACATTTTGGTTGCTAAGCAAGAGCGTTGTTAAGTGAGTTTCACCACATTTTACAAGTTGGCCACACCCACCCGGTCACCTGACCACCAAGCCACGCCCACCTGAAGGGGATGGGGGTGGGGGGCACTGAGGATGAGTTTGTAGCACCAAGGGGGGGGGGTGGACTGAAAAAGTTTGGGAACCACTGATGTACACCAACTCTAAAATGATACTTCTTGTAGAACATTTACACTCAAGGCTTCTTTGTGGTTGTTGTGGGCTAGTATTCACTATCTCCTCATACTGAGATATGTACTAATTTAAAATGTCCATATGTGGTTTGGTTTTTTAATGCATTTGTTACATATACTTTTCAGTCGTGGCTGTATAGATTCCAGCAGAGAAGATAGATTCTGTACTGAAAAATATGGTAAATTCTGAGACTATGAATGCATGATAGTCTGCCATGGCAATATTGTTAGAGCTAATGATTTTTTCCCCCCCAGACCATCAGAAGATGTGTTACTCTGCACTGGTGCTGGCAATGATATTTTGTATGGGAGAACCTCTGCCATACCATCACTATGGTGAGAATGATTTACAACACAGGGAGAAATAGATGGCAAATAGCCACTTAATAGGACTCATGTACTTCTAGATCTCTCTTACTCTTAACTCTCTTGTATTTCCAGATCTCTTGCTAATTGGGAAAGTACCCAAAGTATGATAAAATTTCTTAAGTCCTTAACAGAAACTATGCAAAGTTGTGACAGCAATTGGTTAACTGGCAGGCTTCAGGGATTCTAGAACAAGCCATAGACTAGATCCCAATGTTCTTTAAACTTTTTGCATTGTATGTCAAATATATGTGTTGTTTTTAATCTATCAATGTAATAAACATTCTGATATACAACATCAAGAGAATCTAGGCTATCAAGCAGCGCAGAAGAACTTTAAATAAAATAAATGTCTAATGTTGTGTAAGAACTAAAAGGTTTTTTTACTGCATTGAATAGATATAAAAAGACCCTGGTAGATTTGGGGGATACTTTAGAAAGAACAAAGGGTGGCTTATAGTGTAGGGCAACTTGCTAAACAGAAATAAGGGTGGGGAGGGGTTTAAGACCAAACTACAAACTGATGCAGTATCTGGATTACATTTTTTTTCCACCACCAACAAGTAAAAAGCAATAAATCACCAATTTATCTTCCAAGCACTGGTCCAGATAACCCTGCTTCTTCAAACTATTGTTTGTCTAGCAGAATAGATAGGGCAACAGGAAAGCATTAAAGAACATGTCAATTCCCTTGGAATTTTGGAAGCAACATGTGTCAAGCTGGACAACATAAGAGGACAAACAAAGACCTCTGCTTTTATTGACTTTGCTGCTTCATCTTGGTGTGATCCTACAATTGTTTTTGTAAGATCAGCTTATTCCCATAAGCTGTAGAGCTTTCATAATAAATATAGCAAACAAAGATGGATGGCTAATGTTTAGGCTTCATTCTAACTAGACAAACTATTGTGGAACAGGTAATTAAGTCCACATGTGTTTTGTGATGCTGTAGGTAAAGAGAGTTATCCCTGGCATAGAGATAGCTTTCAAGAAGTCTGCTCCTTAGTGGTGAAGGGTTCAGTTTTGGAGTGGGAGTCTTTGCTGAACCTTCAGTAACAAGGTTAGAATGCAGCCTTCAGGCAGACGGTGGGAAAACTCACTTAGCCTTCAATCTCCCCAAATCCTTTTCCTCTCAAATTGGAAAAACAGATACCGGGAATTACAACTGTGCATGGGGATTAGTGAACACGATGTCTGTTTAGTCTTCCCTCTAAAGGGAAAAGTTCCCCAATCTTTCCGGGTTGGTGGCCTGGTGAGGGGGGAAGAGGGGATGGTTTTGTGTGAGAGGCAGGCGCACGCACGCACAGCTTCATTTGTATGAGCAGTGGGTACGCACACCCGCTGCTTGTGCAAGTGGGGCTGCAAGTGCCGGCGCTTGCCACTTGTGCATGTGCGCGCATGCCATCCTACCGCTCACACGAGTGGGATTGCACACACGGGCCAGCCCGCCACCTACTCGGCCCGGTTGCAAATAGGCCACGGCCTGCTAGTGGGCCATGGCCCACAGGTTGGAGACCCCTGCTCTAGAGCATATCATTCTCCCCTCCAAACTATGCTCTCCCCACCCGCTACTTTAGAAATCTTCCACGGGAGATCTGAGTTCATGATCTAGGTCTACAAATAAGCTGGAATTTCTCTCCTACATATCTCATCACCTTAATCAAGTGCCAACCAGCTTCAAGTTTGGCTGGTTTTAACCAGTAAGGCTAATACCCATCTCATGTTAGAGTTAATCCTTTCCATGTAAAAATGCAATGTCTCTGTCCTTTATTTTTTTCCACAGAGCATCTCAATTCCCAATTTATTCAGTTCCTGTTACATGTGATTGAAGACGGATTGCCCTCAGATAGCACCGACCAGCTGCCCGATCTGTTCATTAATGTTCTTCTGGCTTTTAATATTCACATTCCAGGTCAGTGGTGGAAGTTTTTCCCAAGTGAGATTATATTGGGGTTTCAATTAATGTGGAACTTCTTTTCATTGTCATATGCTAACTTGAAAACAGCCTCAATTTGCACATGTTGTAGAACAGGGGTGTCAAACTCGCATCGTCATGGCAGCGTCACATGACATATCAGGACTTTTTTTCCCCTTCGCTAAACCGGGTGTGTGGCCAGCATGTGACGCATCCAGCCTACGGGCCGGGATTTTGACAGCCCTGTTGTAGAATAAGGTATATTCTATGCTTCAGAATTCTGAAAATAAGAGGGCAGATATTCTTAAGGAATGCTAAACTTGTTCCTGAACTTACCAGCCAATCCTTAAACCGTTAACCTTGGTATGGCAGCACAGTGCCCCAGAACATCTGATAAATTGTCCCAATGTTGAGCAAGGTTGTGATTTGTTTCCCAAAAGACCCTCTCCCATGTAATCCTATTTCTACAAAGGTAAAACTGCACCTTTGTAATGCTATTGAAGCAATAGCTATGACTTCAGGAAGACCCTCAAGTTGCCTGCTAGTCTTGAATGGGGAAGCCCCACCCCATCCAAGACAAAAAATCCCAGATCCAAGGGGTCCAAACAGCCAGAGCACTCAGCCTTGACAGGATTGACCCCGAGTCTGTTCCTTCCCCCCCCCCGAGACCTGAACAAAGTCCAGACACTGTATTGTTGCCATCCTCTCCTATTCCTAAATATCTCTTTTCTCCCAGAGATAAATATTTTTATCCAGAGATATAAAATTGCTTCTTAAGGGAATTTCTCATTAAAACTTTCTCCTCATGCAAAGGATGTACATGGATAGCTACCTCAGGCTTCAGAATTAAAACAAAATTTATCAAGTAAAAGGAGCCCAAGAAGCACACTGCCTTTAATCCTGGCATTTGATTACATAGCTATCATAACTAGGTAGCTGCATTCCTCATGACTTCGCCTGCATCCGTTAAAGTCTATGGCAGCCACCGCATCTTACAGTTAACTATATTGTAAGTTAAGAACCATATCTTTAGTCTGAATCTCTCCAACACTCAGGAAATAAATTTATATTCTAATATTTTTAGGGCAGGGTGAAGAAGCATTTTCTATTTTAATTGCACACATGATTATTTATAAGCTTCATGTCACCTCTTAATTAGCCTTTTGACAGGCTATCGTGTACTACTGTAGCCTCATTAATGTATTACAGTGCATTCATTTCATTCTCAACCCGTAAGAATGATTCATCTTGAATCAGATGTCCCCTTGCTTCTGCTGCTTTCCCCTGTGACGAAAGCACATGTGGAAGAGTGTGGGTCCCATAATCCTTCATTTTGCAACTAGAAATTCAGAGTTGTAATAGTGAGATAAGATTTCAGCTTTGCTTATAACGGGACTGCCTTCCATTTTATAATACCACTTCACAGTCCCGCTGGTGTGTAAAAAGCCTGGGTTGCATGGGTTAAAACTTCAGTAACCCTCTCCTTTAAAGGAGAGAGCACTTCACAGGACTCTTGTCAGTGTAATTCTGCAGTTAACCAGGCATCTTCCTCCTTTTAGTGAGTGGCAGATTTTCTGCTTATCCCTTGCTGTGCCCTGTGAATCTCATTAACTGTAGAAGCATTGGAGTCTCTTTTACAAAGATACTCTATTGGATAGTACTTTCTTCTGGAATGCCTGCTCTTTCATATTCTGGCCAGGCTGAAAACCTTTTGGGAAGGCAGCTTAACTTATTCTGGCTGGTAGTGATTGCAAGCTTTAAAAAAAAAAAAAAGCAAGACACACAATACGCTGTGATGTCGTCTTGCCTCTTAATCCCAAGCAATTTGGCAAGTTCTTATACTGTCACATGGTAGCTGTCATATCTTAATTGCTTAATGCATTTATAAATGATGCCATCTCACATTGCATCATTTTGATGGAGGAAGGAATAAAAAAAAACCACTTACTATAATCAGCAGCTTGTTATATAGATAAGGATTAGTATTTGGATGGCGATGTAGGTTTTTTTTTCTGAGACACAGAATTAATCATGTGACCTGATCAAGTTCACTTTCTTTGCTCTTTTATTCATTATTTTCCTTCCTTCATTATGTGGCTTAATTAGAAATTAGCCAATCACATCTGCAGGACTACCCAGCTTTGGGAAATATTCTTTTCTGTTTGGGATACAGTGGAAAACCATGATGTATGGCACAATAACATAGATTCCAAAGGGAGAAGAAATACCAGTGGGTCACCACTGTGGGGCATTGGTTGAGCTCTTACTAGATACTTCTTACCAGCTGCAATAAAAAAGAGTAGGTGAGCTCAGTTTTTAAAAAATATTTGTGGGAATAACTTTGACTCTTTAGTTAATTAGATGCCATTTGCTGATTGGAAAGTTAGAGAAATTTCATCTTGTTTGTCATAATATAAATCTTCAAGTACAATTCCATAGCATAAGCCAATCTTTGCCAAAAATAGCATTTTTAAAGGATATATTAGTGCAAAATTTCCATAATTTCCAAATAGTCTGGCTGGAGCATATTCAGATTGGAGAATTCTGGAGTAAGTTCTGATGAACATTGTACAACCAGCCTATTCTGAAACAGTAATGAAACCCAAGTACTTTGCATTAATTTATCAAAGCTTCTGTAGTTTAGATGTCTGTGCTTTGTTCTCTGACTCTTAAAATGAGAGTTAGGGTTTGTTTATTTGTTTGTTTGTTTGTTTGTTTAGAAATTTATTTTATAATCTATTTCATCTCATTTCCAATTACCTACTTCTGTTTTTTGAGAATGAATAATGCTCAGGTTCTGTGTATCAATTAACTCCAATAAACAAAATCAATATGGAATAATGGCAAAAATGCACATTTTAGAAATAGTGCTGTTGATTGTAGAGCTGTACAAATAAAGAATAGGTGAAGTTATGTATTCCAGGCTGATAAAAGATTCAGGAGGTAGTTCCATAAAGAGATATCCGCAAACTTAGTCATAATTATATTGGTTGGTTTTTAAAGAATTATATACAGTACATATCCACTTGGGAGGTGACCAAAGCATGACCAACTGATCCAAGAAGGAATGCAATTGGTACACAACACAAAGTACTATAAAGGAACCCTGGCCATGGCTGCCATCTGCTCTTCAAACAGGAGTCAAGAAGGATCTCTTAATTGTATAACAGTTCTGTTCGAAGTAATGCAACCCCATCCAGAACTAAAGATGAAAAATCATTGATCCAGGAGACCCCCAAAGCAATTCTCCTTCCTGCTAGGGTTGAAATGAAGCCTGTTCTTCCTCATTCAGACCCCCACAACTTCCAGGCACTGAGACAGAAACTCAGCAGCATCTCTTGGCTGGCCAGGGATGGACATACAGTACATAGCTGAGTATCATTGGCCTATTGATGATATCTCACTCTATGTTGTTGAATGACCTCACCTGGTGACTTCATGTAGATATTAAATAAGAACTAGCATAATTCCGTGTTCCCAACTCCTACCTCCACCTACCCTGAGTCAGTCCAGAATTATACCATGGTTCATGATGGGAAATCATAATAGGAGATCAAAGAGAGCAAGAATGAATGCACTACTCTCATTCTGCTCCCTTCAGATGTCATCTACAAGTACAACTAATACACTTTCAGTTCTACCTTACTGGAAAGGGTCCGGGTAATTGAAACAGAGCCCTCTGAAGGTACAAGGCAAATCACTTCTCTAAAAGGGAATGGTTATAAACAGGGTGCAAAGTGTCCAAAATGGTTGACTCTAGGAATGGCTTCTTGAGGACAGAGCAGACTGCTGACTCCTTAAGGGATAGCAAAACTGATCCTTCTCAAAGATTAGTTGGCAGATCTCAAAGACTGCCAACTAGACCAAATCGCAGGTCTCACCAGGCACCAGGCAACCCTGGCTAGCCTGGAGTGATAAGGATCTGACATTGAGATGACCCAAGGAACCTGTCCACTTCCTTGAGAATAACAACCTCGGGATCAAACTCAGCCCAGGATGTGCTTCAGTCAACTGATGGTATCTCAAGTAATGAAGCAGGCAGACAGGTAGACATCTCTAATAAACCCTCTTCTTGTTTCTTAGTTCCAGAGCATAATGTGATCATGGTTACTGTGAAGAAGCACTCTAACATCAAAATATTTACAGAGAAGCTGCTACTGCTTCTGAATCGTGGAGGTGAGGTCTTTTGCTGTTTTATTATTTATCCAGTTTGAGACAGAACTAATGGGAGAGTTGATCTAGGAAAGTATAGGCAGAGAAAGATCGGAAAAAAGCCTCTTAATTCCAGAAGGTTTCTGCTTTTTAAAAGGTCTGGGTTAGGAAAACGTGTCCAGTATCTGCATTTAAGACACCGACCTGCTGAAATGCTGGCTTGGTTTCCATTCAAATGGCCTGCTATTAAACGGCTTCCTAAATCATTTGTCTGTGTAGAGTTCAACCCAGCAACACTGGGATCATGGTTCCTAATATATATAACTAAAAAGAGGACTATCTTGTCTTCATGAACATCCACCCCTAAAGGTTGTGAAAATCAGCCGCATTCTGCTTTCTTCCTTCGTAAGTTTTATCAGACAAGTTTGGTCATTGACTTCCAATGAAGATAATGCTCCACACCCAGTGAAACTTTCCAGTTCAGGATATGAGCAGCATGGTAGCTTAATTTATTGCCCTATATATGCTTTGTTGGCCACAAGAAAGCAACAGTCTGGCTTCTTAGGGAATTCTCCCCCCCCCCAAAAAAAAAAAATCCTCCCCTTCTCTCTTTCAATTAGTTTAACTACGGATTACTTTTTCCAGCAGTGAGCACTGTGTTAAATCTCCTGAATCTACAGAGCCAATAGAAAAGCACTTCATTTAAAATCTGGAAAGCCTTATTTCTAGACAGCCTAATATCATTGTATCCATGCTTTCCTCACAAAGCTTTGTGCAGTTTAATTCCTTTAGGAGCAGAAAGGCTATATTTGTTTGTGTGTGAAGAGATAAGTGTGTATTCATTTTGAAACACAGGAAAAATTAAATCAAATTATTTTGTTTGAAGATTAATAGGTTCTTTTATTTCTGGTTTAAGTTTTTTTTTCCATATGAAAATTGTGTTCTTTTCATATTGCCAGCCAAGAGCTGCTTTTAGTTTTATATTACTCAACAGAGCTTTAACTTATTCCATTGCCAAAATGTCCATTCTTTGAAGAATCCACTGAATATTGAGTAGCAAATTAAAATTTTCTATAGAAGCCTCTTTAGATATATGTTCTGCTTCCCCAGCAGAAAAGAATTCGTGTTTTTTAACATTATGGAATATATACAGTGGTTTCATATTTCTTCATATAGAAAGCAAAAAAACTATTTTTGAAAAACAATTACTGGTCAAATAAAATGTTACAGCTGTTCATATATTAAAACATACACTGGTTTACTGCAGTGAAGGGGCAGGGGGCCACTTTTTGCCCATTTACACATTTAGTAGTCCACTTGCACCAATATTGTTCAATGAAAATGTTGACATTAGATTTCAGTGGCCAAAATTACACCAAACCAGTACTGTGGATTCCCATCATTTTAGGTAGGAAAAAGAAAGATACTGTAGTTCTAAAGTAGGTTCTGTGAAACACCCAAGCACCCTACATGATTATCGTACTCTAGAATTGACATTGAAATCTCAGGGCATCTCCAGTTTATACTTCAAATGGAAAAGGGAACCGAGGAGAAAAGTGTTTCAGAAGTGTGAATTGAAGGACAGATTTGAGGGGAAACTCAGGGTCCTGGCTGTAGAAAATTATCTATCAGAGAGAGAGGTTAATGAATATAGTTTTATTGACAGGGAAGGCAAGGATTGACAGCCTATAAATATGTTGTATTACTATAAATTTGAATTAAGGGATCCTATGACCTATTTAAAATTATTTAAAAGAAATTATTTCAAGTGTGTATACTTTAGAATCAGGGTTGATTCCTGGTGACTCCCTGGACAAGGCCTTGGCAAGATTTCAAAGATGATTTGCCATTGCCACCTTCTTAGGGCTGAGAGAGAGTGACTGGCCCAAGGTCACACAGCTGACTTTATACCTATCATGGGTCTAGAACTCACAGTCTCCCAATTTTCTAGCCTGATGCCTTAAGCACTACACCAAACTGGCTCTTCAATTCTTTGCCTAAGTGTATACAAAGCGATCGTGCTGTTCTGTACCTTCTCCACATTTCACCAAAGTGAAATGTTACCAAAGACCTATATAAAGAAATAGAGAAGAAAGCCAAATAATTTTCAAATCAAGAAGGGTTTTGGTGGTGGCACAAAACCAGTAGATCCTTTAGAGATAATCTTGAATTAATTGGATTATGGTTTAATTTTGAAGAAAAAGAAAATACAAATTATAAAAGGATCTCTTCATGTCTGCGAAGGAACACAAAACCAGGAAAAATGAAAACCCTGGGCTTGCCTGTAACTCTTATATTCTCACTGCACTTGTATACTGCCCCTGATCTATGTGCTAGGAAGTATGGGAAGCAAAGGCAGGTTTCATAGCCCAAAATTTGACTCCCCAACCACATAAAACGATAGTTTATTTACTTTACTTATTAAATATGTATTAAATTTATTTATTGTTCACATTATAGCTTAATACAAGCAGCAAAAACAACACCAAATACATTTTCTTTAGTTGTTCCAAAACTTAGTCCTACAAACAACAAAACTCTCCCTTTTCATCCCACCATCTGGCTATCAGTAAAGACCCCAGAAATTGTCAAAGATCTCAAGGAGATTCTGATGGAAAAAGGAGATGTTGCACAAGAAGAAACTTGAGTAAACGTAGCTTCTTCCACCAGAATATTTTAATATCCGAAGAGTTTCATGAGCCGAAATATTCTCTTTCAGACAATTAACCTGGATAATTAAAAAGCACACAAAATTTTATGCTTTATTGATACATCTGCTGTCATTATAGCTGGAGTCAGTTCACTCTATCTAATGTTTCCTCTCTGGAATAATTTTCATTAATAAAAGAATGTAAGCTGTGGCTTGGAAGTATTCGATCTGCCTGCGTTGCTCATTCATGCACACACTTCCTTCCAGAATCCTTGCTGGATTGGTCTGAACAAACGCTACCGTAATGCCTGTACCGTGTTATATGGAGTAAATGACTGCCTTTTACCTAAATGAGAAATGGCAGTGCATGACAGAATATCCCCCTTTTTATCTTTTTTACCAGATGATCCTGTGTGCATCTTTAAACACCAGCCCCAGCCTCCACATTCTGTGTTGAAATTTCTTCAAGACATCTTTGCTTGCAAGGACACTGCGAGCATCTTCTACCACACAGACATGATGGTAATGATCGACATAATTGTGCGACAGATTTCGGATCTCTCCCCTGGAGAAAAGGTAAAACCTACAGGAGGAAAGGTAGTTCTAGATTTTTCTCCTCAAGAGGGAAAACATTACGAGATGAATATTTGGGGCATATATGAACTAGACTGGTAGAAGAAGCTTCTCTCTCTCTTCTTTGGTCTTATTGCTATAGAATGAGGAAAGGAATCAATGGTCTCCCATATCACTAAACGACAACTCCAGCTGCCCTAGTCAACACAATCAGTGATGAAGAAAGGGGGGAGAATTGTGGTTTAGGAACATCTGGAGAGCCAGAGGCTGTTCTAAAGCATGTACAGTAGTCTCATATCTGCAGAGTTGAATAGATTAATAAGATCTCATTTAGATTTAAATTAAATTAGATGTCTAGGTAGGTAATAGTCAAGCTACAAATTGCATTAATTATGTGCCTAATTACCTAAAGTGACATGCACAGGATTCTGATTCAAATTAAGACCACTTTGCACATGGAGAGGAAGTTTAAATTGCTTGCTCCCGTTCTTGAACTTTTCCCATGCAGGCGAGATAGAGGGATTAAAAAGAACAAGAAGAGGAAACTTCCCTTCAGTGCCAGTAGAAGATTTTTCTTTTCTCAATGGAGGCATTGTTGGGATACAAGTCGTAACATTTCTTGCTGAACTTATAAGGAAACTGTTCTTTCTTTTTTTCTTCCCTTTTTCAAAACATTATTTAAAGAAAACACAACTTTAAGGGCATTTAATCAATGCTTATACATTGTACTCTGTTTTTACTTCAGAGTAAAAACCAAGGACGGTTGCGATCTAAC
This sequence comes from Thermophis baileyi, assembly GCA_003457575.1. Lineage (NCBI taxonomy): Eukaryota > Metazoa > Chordata > Lepidosauria > Squamata > Dipsadidae > Thermophis > Thermophis baileyi. The sequence continues at coordinate 730,603 of QLTV01002113.1, read as the reverse complement.
AAAAACAATGACATGTTTAACTTACATGAAATAACCAGTAACTTTTATTTATATATTGGAATTGCTGCCTACAAATAATTGTACTCTAAGGTTACACTTTCTGAGTATCAGAGATACCTTTTCTGGTAGTAATGGCATATAGAACCACATTATGTTAATGCTATAGATTCTGCATTGCCTCCAAAAGCCAATTCAAGATGTCACCACTGAAATATGAAGTCATGATGGATTTAAAGAGAATGCTGCATTTGAAATCACCCTAATTTTTCATAGCACATGCAAAACAAATCTTGAATGAATGGGTACAGATGTGTTTGGTTCTCAGTCTCTCCATGGTAGAGAGTATGTGCATCATAAATAAAATTATTTGGAATATTTTTTTAAAAAAAATGTGTTTGAAGAATGTACATTCTAACTGACCGATTCAGCTCAAATGTTTTAAGGTCTACATTTCTGATCTAATAAATGCAAGCAACTAACTGCTATGTTTTGAGAGTTCACTATGATTATGACAGGTGAACCATGAGGATTGCAGCTGGCCTCAAAAAGTGGACTTGAGTGGGAGTGGGGAGTTGACATTGAGCCCATGTATTTTTTCCTTCAAAGAGAGAGAAGGACTGGAAAGGGAAATCTCAATATAACTTTTAGATTCCTTTTTTTATCATACAGCTTAAGTAAGTATTATGAAAAACTATCCAGCCAAACAGCTTCCTCAAACTACTTTGAGGGGAAAAAAACCACTTATCTAGATGAACATGAAAACAAGAACAGCTCAAGAACTCTTTCAAGTCTATTCTAATGGCTTCTGAGGGAGTTCCTGCACTTCACAAGGATTGACTCTTTCCAAAGTATTTGTCTTTCCAGAAGGCTGCCCCCCCCCACACACACACCTTGATTTCTCCTCTTTCTCAAATTCTTTTCCTACTGTCTTCTGCTCTTACAGCTGCGGATGGAGTACCTGTCTCTGATGCACGCCATCATGCGGACTACCCCATACCTACAGCATAAACACCGTGTAACTGACCTGCAGGGGACCTTGCAACGCATCATGGTGGAAGCAGAGGAGAGTCAGCCGTGCCAGATGGACAAAATGATAATCCAAGAGATTTATAAAGAGTTTCCAGAGATAGCTCCCGGAGCCAGCTAATTGATCGAAGGAAAGAAATAGCGTGGAATAAAAATACTTCTTATGGCTACGTCTTTCCCATCCTTTTCACTAGAGCTCCTGCCTTATTAGACCTGCAGGTGAGCCCTGGAGTTTCAAGGGAGTATTAAAAGGCCCAACAAAGGAAGTTTCCACATAGATGCCCACCAGCGTGAAGTGCATTAAAAATGGCCTTTCTAGGTCTGTGACTGGGGTTGGGGGAGACCTCACAGATTAGAGGGGGATTTGGCTTTTTAGCGCCATCGGCATGATTTGACTGAAAGCAGGAGAATATTATTATTATTATTATTATCTCCCCGGTGATCTTTGCACTAAAAAAAAAGGACAAGGGTGATCTAAATAACTTTATGCTGTCCTTAGGATTGCAAAGCAAGAAGTCTCTGTCATAATTATCTGTCTCTCCACACATTTGTTGTCCTGCAGCTAGCTACAAAATGGAGCAAACCAATAATCTGAACAACATGCTTTGGTAATTTTGTGTCCGCAACATCTAGTGCAAAGTTGCTACAGTGCTAGTGAGGGGGAAACGACTTGCTTCTCCTAACGTGCCCAGTGAGTTTTCTGATCCATGTATGCCTATGTGGGATCAACATGCCAAGCTCCATTCGTGACCCCAATCCGAGCAAGCGCCCGCTTGTCTTAAATGCTTAATGCAGTAGTGTTTACGTTTGAGTTTCTTGCACGCTGAACAAGGACAAGAATACTGATTGTCCAGGCACTGCAACAAGAGATCCTTCAAACAGCCTGCTACTTAGACTCACCGTTAAGGCGTACCCTCTTTGAAAAACATAGCTGCTTTCCTGGTATGTGCTAGTATTTTTGCCTCTGGCACTGCACGTATGAGCACTGTGTAGTCTGTAAGTGGCAACGCACAGTGCGCGATCAGCCTGCGGGTGTTTTTTGCCTTGAGCTTAGTAGCAATTGGTTCTGCCTAGCTTTACCTTTTTTATGTTCAAAAAGGTACCTGAGCCTGATGTCTGCTACTGCTGCTCCTTAATATGCACAAGTTGGGAGAAGTCCTCTTTATCTAATTCCTCCAGATCTTCTGCAAAGTGGATTTGCCCCCTTTCCCACTGAGAGCCTTTGATGGACTGGGGCTGTAATATCTCAATAAACATGCATGCTGCCACAGCTCTTCATAGTGGGTAAATAAGAGCTTTGCAACCGTTGCTGTAGCAGTAGCCTGAATTTAAACTGGAAACATTTGGATAACCTCTATAAATCTAATGGATGCAGAAATAAATTTGAAACAGTTCCTTAGGATAGGGCATCTATTTGACAACAATGTCCATCTAGGGAGCTTCTGCCATTTTCTGTCTTTCAAGTAGAGAATCAATACATGTGCCATCCAAAATAAACAAACAGCCTATATATATATATATATCCCTTGTGAATGTTGAAAGGGACTTGTATTTTCATAGAATCAAATTCCTTGTGAATGTTGAAAGGGAATTGTATTTTCGTAGAATCAAATAAATGTAGTCCATAGAGAAAAACATTTTCTCGTTCTTGTCTCATTTGAGAGTGTTTCTGTGTTGCAGAGTGTTGTGGGTTTGCATTATGAATGGCTACATTCCACTACAATACTGCCGTCTGGCTAGCCTAATGCATCAGCATTGTGGATTTAGGCTTTTATTTGGACCTTCAGGTAGCAAGAGGAAAACAGAAGTGCTACTTATTTAGATGCATGCCATCCCCTTACTCTCCCTTTCATGTCCGTCCTGTTTAAAAGTATGTTAGGCCATGTAGCTATATTTTTAAGCCACCTAAAACCACAGAATGGGAGTTCGTGGCATAGAATTCTTTTTAAACAGAAATGTGGGATGGCAAAATTTAGGAACAGCCTTGTAACAAGTTTCACACAAGCACTGTTTATTTTGGGGGGCAGCTCTCTTTGTGAACTGAGACTGCAGCCTAGACTTATTTCATCCTAGGAAAAGAAAAACTCTGCGGTAATCCCCTCTTTGTTCTCTTCTTCCCATCCCCAGCAATGTTTGTACAAGGTGGAGCGAAATAGTGAAGGGCCAGTTTGTCATTCGGTTAGAATTCTGATCCAGAAATAACAATATGAAGATTCATTCAGCATGGCCTGGGCAAAAATGAGTGTGGAATAGCAATGTCCTACCGGACAATCCAACCTGGTTAGAAAACTGAATGCAAAAACTCATGGAAATGTTGTGTAGGGGTTTTTAAACATTGCATATCCAGGCAAAAATGTGATGTGTTTTGAACTTGCACTTCAAAACATATTATCAGTGTAGAAGGTGAAATAGATTTGCCCCATGTTGTGTGGCTATGTAATTGGTGATAGCAAAGCAATAATTTTTGAGTCTGGAAGATAAGGCTGATTTCCATGTGGTTTTCCATCTTTCTAAATTTACTCTTGAAAACACCGAGCAGTTTGGCAGGTATAAAATGTGTGAATGCAGCAAGAAAACCACCCACTCTTCGAAATTGATGAGTTATATTTGATAACATCATATATAGCTAAAGATGACAGCTTATTTATTTATATAATGGATTTTTAGGGCCATCCAACACAAACTGATTTTGGACAGTATAGCAATCAAGTCAGAAAAGATCTGTTACTGAATGTGGGTTTGTGTGTCATTGAGTCAGTTGTTGACTCCCGGCAACAGCCTCAACTAGTCCTTGCAATTTCATGGCAAGATTTTTGTAAGCGGTTTGCCATTGCCTGCTTCCTTGGGCTGAAAGAGAGTAACTGGCCTAAAGTCATCCAGCTGGCTTTGTGCAGTTTCCCAGTGTCTATCCTAATGCCTTAACCACTTGTTATGTGGTTGTTCAAGTGAACAAGTGAGCAAACTTGTTCACTTTTACATTTTTAGGACAGCATAATACCAATACTGTATGAGTAGCATAATGTATCCTGAATACTATTTTGTTCCAGTCCAAAGAATTCCTCATTTCCTTTGCACAAATTCAATGTGTGCAAGGAAGGAATGGCCATGAATCAAACTAATGACCTATCCAGTGTTTTGCCTGGCAGAAATTAATCTAGATCCTTGTGGAAGTGCTTAGATCTGCAAGAGGTTACTGTACTAATGAAGTACTCCATTCCTTGCCTTTCCTCCCAAATTTATTTAGACCTACAGATGACAATCAATCTCAACATGCTGAAATAAAGCTATAAGTACACCTGTTGCCTTTGAATTTTGGTTGCTCAAAGTATAGTATTTCAAGCATTTGCCTTCCAGGCCAATTCTTCCATTGCTGTTGTTGTGCCAGTTTTTCCCTTTAAGAAATTGGTTCACAATGTTAGCAGCTACTACTGAGTATGATGGTCTCTGGTGGGAGCAAGATGGTGGTAGTGCATCCTTGGTCTACTTGACTTCTCACTGGCTTTTGATACTGTCAACCATGGTAACTTTCTGGAACAGCTTCAGGGGCCAGGAGTGGGAGGACACAGTATTGCCCCAGTTTAGTTCCTTCCTCCAAGGCTGTTTCCAGTGGGTATTGATCAGGAGCAAAAGACTCGCAGGGATCAGTGCTTTCTCCACTCCTGCATGAACCGCTGGTTGAGATCATCCATCATCCTGGGGTGAGACATATCATTTGTACACCGACGATACTCAATTGTACATCTCTATCCATGGTGAGTTAAGCGATACTACAGTCGCCCTCTCTCTGTGCCTGAAGGCTGTTGAGGTATGGATGGGGAGCAAAGATTAAAACTGAACCTAGCAAATCAAAGGGGCTTTTGGTGTTGAGGCTCTTTGGCTCGTGGGGAATTGCCATCTTTGGTCATGGATGGGGTTGCACTGCCCAGACAGATGTGGTGCATAATCTGGGGGTTCTGGACTCCAACTCCTGTTCGAGGAGCAGGTGGCAGTCATGGCCAAGAGGGCTTTTGCACAACTGTGTGTAGTGTGCACATTCCTTCTCACAGTCACCCACACTGTGGCCATTATGTCCCCACTTACATGAGGCTGCCTTTGAAGAGTATCCAGATGGCTCAAATGTTGGCTTAAAATGCAGTGGCTCATATAGTTTTGCCAAAGCCCAAATTTGCACATGTGTTGCCTCTTGCAGGAACTGTACTGATTGCCATTTTGCTTCTGGGTGCAATTCAAGCTACTGCTTATCATCTTTAAAGCCCTGCATGTCTTGGGGTCAGGTTATTTGAAGGACAGCCTTTCCCCAGTTGCATCTACCCAGAGTGCAGAACATGTTGTGGATCCCATCTATTAAGGAAATACATTTCTTGGTCCAAGAAGAAAGGCTTCTCTAGTAGCTCTCTCCCTATGAAACATTCTTCCACATATAAGATTGGTCGCTATTTTGTTACTTTTTCAAATGGTCCTGAGGACATGGTTCTGTCAGTGGACTTGGGGACCCTGGATTGAAACAGCCAATCAAGTGGCTTTTTTGATTGGGTTTGAGATCATGGGGATGGGAGAAGATGAAGCATTGGGGTTTTAAACTTTTCATTGGTGTAGGCCACCCAAAATCACTGTGTGTGAGTTTGGGGACAGTATAAATTTGTTTCATAAATAAAATACTGAATAGCTAGCAACTACTATCTTTCCTTTCCCCACCTTTATTCTCTTTTAGCACTTAAAATTGGCTAAGACCTGCAATGCTTGCCTGCCGACCATGGTACCTCTGTCTGCGAAATATTTTCAACAAGTTGAGAAAGAACTAATATTGCCGAAGTGCCTGATAAGGCTCCTCCAGGATATTGTACAGGAGAACGAAAAGGTTTAGCCAAGTGCTTATATATTGATAAATGCCTTTGTAACTGTTAGAAAGCAAAGGAGACAACTTGCCAAACAATTTGATCAGAATAGAGCAGGCCGGGTATTTCATGAGATGCTGTTAACTCTTGAACTGACTCAAATGAATTTCCTACAAGAAAAACTAAATGCTGTCCACATAAAGGTGCCTTTATATATTTCTGTATACATAGATTGAGTGTTGTTCAGCCACCACTGAGCCTACAAATGTGCAATTTAGCCATTTGGTGTTAGCTCTTTGGGGAAGTTCAAACAAGAAGCAGAACAATGAGTACCAACTCTACCTCTATTGTAAGGTTACATTAACAAAATCAACAATAACAATGCAAGATTGAAGCATTTCTCTCCCCCTTTCCTTTCTGGGAAACTACGGGAAGGCCCTTCTGAAATGCTTCCTACACCTTCCCTCCTTCTGTGGGCAGAGATGCCTTTTACGTGCTGGTTGTCCAGTCTGCAGCTCTTCCTCCTGTCTCCCAAGATCATTCACACACATAGCATTACATCTTGATTTCCTTTTTGTCATTGCAAAATTTGTAGCTTTTATACGTTGGGTATTTCTTGAAGTGCTAAATGAGCACAGGCAACATTTGTTCTAATGTACAAAATGAAGGGATTTTGTCTGAAAGGAGTTTGTCACTTTGAAATTCTTGATACATTAGTAGTCAACAGACGAAGCCTGCTCTGTGTTATCTGAGACTCCATAACAATTTGTACTTGGATTGACATTTATAGATGAGTCGGATACCTTTTCTCAAGGATGTATATGGGTAGTCCTCAACTTTCCATCATTTGTTTCAGCAATCGTTCATAGTTATGGCAGTGCTGAATGAAGGGACTTACAACTACTCCCCAGTGTTGTTACAGCCATTGCGGTTCTCAGTGTCTTGTATTCAAGAGTTTGGGCGCTTGGCACTTAACAACCACATGAGCATTTCAAGTTCCCTCCCCTCCCCTCATCTCTGTCTTCTTAGCCCCCTGCACTCCCCAGCACCTGCTGCCCTATCTGACCTTTGCCTTCTTGCTCCTTTTGCTGGTATGCCTGGCCTGACTCTGTGAGGCAGTTGTTGGGTAACACGAGGCTTTCTTCCCCAGATCACGCATGGTGGTTTCCTCATGAGACCTGGGGAAAATGGCCACCCAAAGCCAGCAGCTGCCTCATAAAATGCCAGGCCAGGCATACCTCAGCAGCAGGAGCAAAAGACAGTGAAGGTCGGCTTTGGCAGCAGAGGCCTCGGAGTGCAATGTTTGAGGGCTGGGGCAACTGAAATGGGGCTTTGCACTACACTGCTGGGTCAGGCTCAGGGGTGGGTTCCACTTACCTTCCTCACCGGTTCGCATCGCGCAATTCCCTCGTGCAATTTTGCTTCCGCACATGCTCAGTAGCTGCAATCAGCCCGAAACACAGCTGAGGAGCTGATCAGCTGTGCTTCGGGCGAAGGAATAAAGGTCAGTATAAACCCAGGGGCGGGTGGGAGGGTCCTTTTTCAAGCACCACAACAGTAAAAAATTCCCAAAAAAGATGGCGGCGCCCACAGACCGGCACCAACCGAACAGGATCCGTGACATCACCAGAGGATCGTTAACGGTTCGGGCGATCCAGTCCGAACTGAGAGGAACCCACCCCTGGTCAGGCTGCATTTTGCACTGCGAAGGGCTTTGTGCTGCAACTTAGGGGCTTCTGCAGCCCAGAGCCATGGTATTCCAATGTTTTTAACACAATATATTTACATTTTCAACTTTGTAGCAGCTTATCTTTTTAATGTAATATATCAAATCTGATTTTTTTTTTAAAAAAAACTTGTTTTCAAGAACTATTTCTGCTAGATCTTCTTCTACTATATATCCATCTTCCCTTTGCACCACGTTTCTGGGCCAGCCTGGGCCAGCTGAGGCTTCCAAGGGCAGCCATAGATTCGTGCTGTGGCTTAGGAGCTTCTTTTGGCACTGAGCCAGGGTGCACCAAAAAGCCTGTGAGCTACAATGTGGCAAGCAGCCCCAGAGCTCCCCCCCTCTTCCCGGTTGTGGGACTGCTTGCCATCCCACAAGGCATGGTCCTGGGTGGCCAAAAGGGCAGAGATGGGGGAGGGAAAATAGGCAGTTGGGGGAATTGAAGGGAGGCAGTTCCTTACCTTGAAGGAACTGAAGCTCAGGGCTGGGAGGAACCAAGTATAGAATGGCTTGGATAGGGCTAGGTCCTTGGGTAACAACCGCATCACTTAGTGACAGGAATTCTGATCCCAATTGCTGTAGTATCATCACCTGTAGCCCTGGTTCCAGTGTAAATCATTGACACCGATTTGTATTTTTCCTCCCCAAATTGTATAGTGGCCTTTTTTTAAAAAAGCAATTATCATGATCCAAATTGCTTCTGAGGTAGAATTAGTAACTAAAAGCTGCATTTTCTCTGTTACATTTGTAAGACCTCTTCAATGCTGAACTGTGTTGAGATTCATTAATATTCTTTAATGAAGGGGCTTTGATTTCTACGAAGATACGTGGCAGAATTTTAAATAATTGTTTTTAACATAATATATTTACATTTTCAACTTTGTAGCAGCTTATCTTTTTAATGTAATATATCAAATCTGATTTTTTTTTAAAAAAAACTTGTTTTCAAGAACTATTTCTGCTAGAAGATCTTCTACTATATATCCATCTTCCCTCTGAGTCTGAAAATCGTTAAACTAATTAATAGACCATAAGATACAATCAGCCTCTGGGGGAAAAAAAAGTTGGTCACAATCCCTTGGTTCTTTTTTTTTCTCACTGAAATTGCTGCATATTTTGGAGCTGGTGGGTTTTTTTTGCTGAAGCTCACCCATCTCCCAGCATTTCAGACAAAGGCAAAGCTTGCCTGTTATTAGGAAAAAGCGAGTGCTGAATGTAAAAAGATGGGAATAGAAAGAGTAATCAGAGCTATCGCCATTATCCCAGCTGGCAGTTCCAAATGTCCTGCCTACCTTTTAGAAAGGAAAGCAAGAAGCAACCACGAACTTAGACTCCCATCCACTTACAAGCCTCACACCAGCTTGGTTACTTTCCTCTAAAATGCCTTTGTTTCACACTGCCACAAAATGCTTTCTTTTGTAATACCTTCCTGTTCTTACACAGTTAGCTTTCCTCCATGTTTCTCACCTCATATAGCTTTTCCTAGATTTTCTAACTGTATTCTCTCCCTTGCTTCACAGATTAGCCAATTGTCCTGTCATGGATCATTGTTTTTTTGGTTTTTTTATTTTTATTAAGGACTTTGATAGTATACTGTCTTCTGATACCTAATACTGAATCTTAATAAGGCTGTAAGCTCCTGTTTTTCTTAACCCTATTATAGAAAGATACTGAACTAGCTTTACTGTATGTCATGAGAACATTGTCATTCACCTCAACTACTGAAAAATATTGCTGTCTCCTTTCCAACCCCCAAATTAAGAATTGGAAACATTTGTGCTATTTATAGCAATGGCAATAGCACTTAGACTTATATACCGCTTCACAGTGCTTTACAGCCCTCTCTAAGCGGTTCACAGAGTCAGCATATTGCCCCCAACAATCTGGGTCCTCATTTTACCCACCTCGGAAGGATGGAAGGCTGAGTCAACCTTGAGCCGGTGAGATTTGAACCGCTGAACTGCAGCTATAGCAGTCAGCTGAAGTAGCCTGCAGTGCTGCACTCTAACCACTGCGCCACCTCGGCTCATACTATTTCACTCTTCCCTAAGATCTAGGATAGTTGAAGATACTGTTGTAATGTACTGTATGTGGCTGTTATTTTCCCTGGAGAGGATAAATCAAATTAAAAATCAAGGCTCTGCATTCATATAAGCCAAATCATGCATGGCAAGGACACCAAGCGTCTGTATTAACATTCCTCTTCTTCGGTTAATCTTGTTTTGGATCTATCACAGAAGAACTTTGGATCTGCGTTTCTTCACATGGAAATATTCTGGATGCTCCTGGGTGTAGAGGTGAAAGCCTCAAGGGCCAACGTATCTTTTTTAAGAAGTATTCTCCTAAGACTAGGCTGCTAAATACCAGGTGCTTCTTCACAACAGCTGGAAGAAGAGAGAATGCACAAGTTCTGCCCAACCCCAGCTCCTGATGGCAATAAACATCAGTTTCAAGGCAGCTGATATGATGTATAGACTCTGAGCTGCTGGAAGTAAATATTCCTGCTTCTTTCTAGGATATATCCATCTTAATCCTAAAATAGAATTAACCTGAAACAACAACAGTGGAAAGTTATTGATCTGTCCAGAACTTGGGGGGAGGTGGGGGGAAATACAGGGAAGAGAAGTAAATTGGAATAGGCCAGTAGAGAGTATTGCCAAACATGTTGGTTTCATTAAAGAAAAAAGTTTTACCCACACTTGTCCCTAAGGATACAGCACAACCAAACACATAATCATTTTCCATCACTCTTCCTGTATGTATACTGTATTCACAATCTGTGAGTTTCTGTATCTGGTCCCTACAGCTTAAAGGCTTGTAGAAATCATGCCCTCGTCTTTCAAAACTGCAGTCAGGAAGCAGGTTTATAGAAAATATCCCCAAATCCGTAGTTCTTGGAAAAGTATAAAGAATCTATATACCTTTCAAATAGAGTAGATCTGCAATTCCCCCTAGTCTCATGCCCTGACACTGCAGGGACCACAATGCAGAGATGTGCATTGATTTGAATCCAAGTGGAGTGTTTTCTTTAAGGTCATATGAATGTAAGGGAAATGTAAAGATTTTGCACTAGCGCACCATTCAACTTCAGCGAGCTGAATACAGCTATGATCTCTCCCTTAGAATAGAAGTTTGGAGCCAGTGTGCTAACCCGAGTGTTTTACCTTGATGAAATGCCATCCAGTTACATGAACAGCAAGGCCCCTTTTCCCATTTTCACTGGGTAATGTCGAAGTGGTCAAGGGTATAGATCAGTGGCCCCCAACTTTGGGGGCATCAGGAACCATTTCCGTGGAGAGAGGTTTTTCTGCGGACCGGAGGGAGCGTGGTTTCATGTGCTGCCTGCATCCTGTGGATGGGGCTTCGCTTGTTTGTGCAGACCGGTTTCTGACCTGCCATGGACCCCATGGAGTTGAATAAAAGGAGACCAGTGGACTGGACATACATCTTCATATAGATAAATATTTGAATTTTTTTAATTCATTTTTTTCCAATTCAAGTGGTTTGATAGGCAGGGATTTGTCATGCATAACAGACTTCACAGTCTCATTTGTTCCATAAAAAGCAGTCATTTTCTCTAACTCTCTAACCTGATACAATGGGAAGCCAAATAATATATCTCTTAATGACAAACGTTTGCTGGACAGTGGGGAAAAAAATCTTCATATAGGGCTGTCAGCTGGATTGCTTTTTTAAACCAAATGGATGCAAATTGATAATTTTTCCCATCTTAAGAAATGCTGCTGCATTACATCCTTTCCAGAATTCAAATTAAGGCAGTATCTTTTGTAGCCACCTGAAAGCAGATTATTTTTTACTGAACTTCCAAGAAGTATTCACCAGGCATGATGATTAAAACAGAAGATAAGTGGGAGGAGAAGGAATAGGTACATAGTATTCAATCCATGTCTGTACCAATTTAGTTATATTTTGAATGTCTTCTTCTTTCCATGAGCTTTTGAGAGAGACGGCTACTCCAGGGAATTTATATGTCTAGAGTTTTTAACATTTTGGCTGTGATCACACTATACTAGCAATGACATTTTAGTCCACTCTTGTTGCCATATTTAGTCCATATAGTTATATGAACCCAAAATATTTGATTAATTGAATAAGCACAATTAAGAAATGTAAGTAATAGCACAAACACAACTATTATCTGCAAATATAACTAGCTACCAAAATGGCTAGAGCAGCAATTAAAAGTGAGATAAAATCTATCTAAAAGAAAACATGGATAAACGTAAAGAGATATGCTATTAAGTGCTTCTACAATTGATGTTCCATCAAATTTGTAAAATTATAAAACCAGTTATATGAACATACCCATCTCACTGTTTAAAATGTAGATACAATTGCCAGTGGCAGAGAAGGTTGACAGGTCCTTCGAGATTTGGCATCTTTTTCCTTTCTCAAAAGAACAAGGCTTCTGCTGATCATAAGTTGCTTCATGTGACTGACAGCAAACAGATATTTTTTGTCTTTACCATCAGTTGTCTAATAACATAAAACTGCAAATAAAAATGTTCCCTATATAATATAGAATATAGAATAACAGAGTTGGAAGGGACCTTGGAGGTCTTCTAGTCCAACCCCCTGCTTAGGCAGGAAACCCTATAGCATTTCAGACAAATGGCCATCCAATCTCTTCTTAAAAACTTCCAGTGTTGGAGCATTTACAACTTCTGGAGGCAAGTTGTTCCACTGATTAATTGTTCTAACTGTCAGGAAATTTCTCCTTAGTTCTAAGTTGCTTCTCTCCTTGATTAGTTTCCACCCATTGCTTCTTGTTCTACCCTCAGGCGCTCCGGAGAATAGCCTGACTCCTTCTTCCCTGTGGCAACCCCTGAGATATTGGAACACTGCCATCATGTCTCCCCTAGTCCTTCTTTTCATTAAACTAGACATACCCAGTTCCAGCAACCGTTCTTTATATGTTTTAGCCTCCAGTCCCCTAATCATCTTTGTTGCTCTTCTCTGCACTCTTTCTAGAGTCTCAACATCTTTTTTACATCGTGGCGACCAAAACTGAATGCAGTATTCCAAGTGTGGCCTTACCAAGGCATTATAAAGTGGTTTTAGCACTTCACGTGATCTTGATTCTATCCCTCTGTTTATGCAGCCTAGAACTGTGTTGGCTTTTTTGGCAGCTGCAACAGACCATAGTATTGCTGATGCCATACTACCAACAAGAAGTTGAAAATTACATTTAGTTTTAAAGTAATAGCCAAGACCTATTTGAAACTTGAAAGTTTAAGAAATTTAAGAAATACCTATACCTTTCAAGAGTAGAGAACTAAATGTTAAATCATTGTTTCAAGTAGGCTGGGATGAAGAACATCTCAGCTTGAAAACGACTGACTTTTAAATGTAGAGATTTTTAGTTGGTTAGTTGGTGCTTTCAAGCCAATGTTGACATCGGGCAACTATCTGGACCACTCCCTGCATTTTTCCTGGCAAAATTTCAGAAGTGGTTTACCATGCCTCCTTCTCAGGACTGAGAGAGTGTCTGGTCCAAGGTCACCTAGATAGCCTTTATGCCTAAGGCAAGACTCATGGTCTCCCAGTTTCTAGCTTGATGCCTTAACCACTTCACCAAACTGATTCTCTATACATGTTGATAAAACTATTACATTAATTCAACTACTGCTATTTTTATTTGTTTGTTTGTGTTTGTTTGCTTTACACTTCCCATCTCATCTAAGTGACTGGGTAGTTTACATTAGCAACATTTTGTCATTGATATGACTAGTGAGGGTAATGATTGGGATGGGGAAGCTATAACCTTCTGCTATTGGATTACAAAGCAATCTGGTATGGTTTTGTAAGTGCCCAGTATTTCTCACTGTTGGGTACATGGGCTGAAAGTAATGAAAGTTGAAGTTCTGGAAAGCCACAGCTCCCTCACTCCACATGTCCAGTCCCATCACAGATGATTTTGATCTTCATTTCCTATGTTCATCATTTCTCCTCTCTCACATATATGAGCACCAGTCTGCCTTCTATTTGTGTCAGCTCTTCCTTAGCAGCAGCCTACGGCATAGTTTCTAAATTCCCATTTCAGGTTTTTCTTCGCTAATTCTTCCCAACTCCTAATTATCTATTCTGTCCTGCTTTTCTGATCATCACTTAGCAGTAAGGTCTGTTCTTTGTCTATCATCATGTAATTGCTTCACTTCTGCAAGCAGCTAGCCGTAAGCAAGGCACAAGGCACTGCAAGCTAAATAAACTCTAGTTAACATTTGTTTTATTATCAGCTGCTGAGGTTGGGGGTAATTTTTGGACATCTTTAACCTTATTTCCATTCAGTCAGACTGTGCCAAAACTTATTTCCATCACGTTCTACTTGGGAAGTCGCTTCTGCAGATTAGTTTTCTCTCCTCTTGTTTGAAATAATGAAAGCAGGTCCTGTCCCTCATTTGAAAAGTTCCAGTAGACTTCTGCTCTTCTGAATGACCTGCTGTTTAAACAGGTGCTAAACTTTGTGTGGTGTTAATTGGCTGGCCTTTGGCAGAGCAATCTCTATCGGGGTCCTATAATTGGATTTTTGTAAGTTGGCAAGATCACCCCATTATTCAAACATGGAAATCTAAATGCAAAGTAATAGTGACAACTAGGATTAAATAGGCTGGAGACCTGTTAAATATTATCTCACTTGAGCAAATAATTAGATTTTACTGCCACTGCGGCAAAGTTGAAAGCTTGCCTGATTTTGTAGTGTTCACATGTCACTCAGAAGAAGGCTTGTTTTCTCCCCCGGCTGTGACCATGATAGAGAATTAACTTGCAAGCCTTTTCACATGATTGGGTGTCTGCAATAATAGCCAGCCTTAAATGGAACAATCCCCGTTTTGCAGACAATGAGCATCTGAGAGTTACCCTTCCACAATCGTAATGGGGACAATAAACCTTTGCTTGGAATTCTCTTATAAGCTCAGCTTCTATTAAATCATTGTAGCAGCATCTGATTAGCCAGCTGAGCACTGGCTCATGCCATCCACATGCCATAACCAGGGGTGGTCAGGGCTGTACCACTGGAAGCCATCATTGGAACTGGCAATGGAATATTAACCCTCTCATGCACAGCAGAATCCAATTTCATCAGCTGCCTTAGCCGGGGAGAGGCAGGAACATTGAGGTTATAAAAAGATCCAGGAATCAGTGGCTAAGACCTAGCATGTCTGAATTCTCTTCTGATTTTCTGTTATTCAGCTGCAGGTGTAATTAATGTTTCTCATTCTGGTGCCCTTTAAATAGTTGTAGCTTCCATCACCATCAACAAGAAAGATGACCAGATTTGTAACTTAGCATATCTGGAGGGGCCAGATAGGAAAGGAAAATTTTGACTGGTTCTGTTCAAATGAGGGAGACTTCTTAGCCAAAAGGAAAAAATCACTTTTTGGTCTACAGTTTTATGTTCTTCTAAGCCTTAGATTCCTTAATGCATATAAGATGGTGATTCTGTGACGATCTAAACCAGGGGTATCAAACTTGCAGCCCACGGGCTGGATGTGCCACGTGCTGGCCACGCCCACCCCCATTTTAGCAAAGGGGGGGGAAGTCATGATATGTCACATGATGACAACGTGACACTGCAAGTTTGACACCCCTGATCTAAACCACGTTCCATTGAATACAGACTTGGAGGAGATCAATGTTTGAAGCCTATAGGCAAATATATTTGTTTTTAAAATATGCAGTGAATTATTCAAGGAGAGCTAATGTGGCCTAGTGTTTAAGGCACCAGGCTAGAAACCAGGAGACTGTAAGTTCTAGTGCCTCCTTAGACATGAAAGCTGACTGGGTGACTTTGGGCCAGTCGATTTCTCTCTCTCAGTCTCAGCCCACAACACTCAGCAACACGCTGGTCAGTCAATTCCTGTTTCAACCAATGGATCAACACTCTGTTGATCTGGGGGTGAGAGTGGGTGGACACATCTTGCACTTGTGACAAAGCATTGGGGGGGGGAATTAGTTATACCTATTCCTAATATATTTCCAAATAGTCTATTTAATTGAATGGTTAAAAATTTAGTCTGTTAAGTCAGAAGTGAAGGAAAAATCTCTTGGTTTCTATGATCACTTTTTTTCTCTTCATTAAATTGATTAAAAATCCAAGTTGTGCAATTCTGCGACTCAACTGCAGGTTGGAGGCATTTACAGCAATATTATACATTGTTTCTAACCATTGGATGAGCATATATGATGAAGAACAGCTTCTGATTTCTCTCTTGATTGCCCCAACCCAGTAACCTCCCCACAAGGATCTGAATAGGAAATCCAAAACTCAAAGATTTTGTCACTCACCATACCACCAGAAATGTTTTTGAAGAGGTAGCTTCAAAACCTGTTTTATGTTGAGTAGATATTTGAGGATTCCAGAGTAAGTCCCACTGTGATCAATAGACTTGCCCTTAAATTTGAAGTACCCAACTATCTTCATACAGAAACCCCACTAGTAATTTTAAAATGCTGCACAGGTCTCATAAAACCAGAATCACTGTTCAGAAGTGAAACATTTCATAAATGAAAGAGATTTCCCAAACACTTGATTCATTTAACAATGGCTCAGGAAACATAGCATCTTTTATTCAATTGATTTTTCTTCAATGCTTTTTTGTTGTAGTTTTGTTGCTGGCACCTAGCAAATGAGCGGTTAGCGCTATTGCAAAAGAGCAGTGAAATTCCGTATTAGGAACAAGAGTGAAAGAAGGAGGTGTGTTCATACTGCAATTTGTCTGACAGGCCTTTTCCAAGAAATATCTGATGTCACTGAATCCTGAGCTCAGAATAATACATAAATTAGCCCCCTTGTACAG
The DNA here is from genome assembly GCA_003457575.1 of Thermophis baileyi. Lineage (NCBI taxonomy): Eukaryota > Metazoa > Chordata > Lepidosauria > Squamata > Dipsadidae > Thermophis > Thermophis baileyi. The sequence continues at coordinate 714,197 of QLTV01002113.1, read as the reverse complement.
GAGTCAGCAGATGTGGTGATTAACCAAGATCAGCTCCTGTTCGGAGCAAGGGAAGATGGGTGAAAGTAAATGAAACTGGTCTCCACTGGCCTTGAGGGAGTTGGCAATTCTTCCAGAACAAGCTCCTGATTTTTAAAGTTGAAATTTAATTCTTGTAACAAGTGAATATTGCTCCTTGAAAATTAAAAGGAAGACGGTGCTTCATAGTGCCATACGGATATGAAAGAACCTAGGTTGTAGCTAATAAGATATAGATGTGATTCCAGCTTTTATTTATTTGTTTGTTTCTTTATTAGACTTGCATGTCACCCATCTCCCCTAGATCTTCAAATACAATGGGTAATAAAAATCATTTTCTAACCAATGCATGCATTTATGACTAAATTTTGTATGCCCAACAAAAATGCACATGAGAATAAGAGTAATGCTATCGTAGCTGTACAAGAACTTTATCTGAATGAAACAGCAGTTACCAGAGATCTTCATAGTCTCTCTCTCTCTCTCTGTGTGTGTGTGTGTGTGTGTGTGTGTGTGTGTGTGAGAGAGAGAGAGAGAGAGAGAGAGAGAGAGAGAGAGAGAGAGGTGTATTCAACAATTTCACTTAACAACCAAGTCATTGGAATAGAACTCAGTTGGCTAAATGAGGAGAAGGTGTACCGTTTGCAAGCGTATTCTTCACCCTCTCACACACACACGCACTCACACACACACACACACACACACACACACACACACAGTCAAAAGTAGCTGGAGGTTTATTTGTACTGAGATTCCAAACAGTTAACTTCACCACGTCTTGACCGATAGAGCTCCCCCATAACTGTTATAGACATTTTAAAAGAATGATCCTAGATTTTACCCAGGGAGGTGTCAGATGCAGGGAAACAGAAAGAGGTGATCTTTGCTAACGACGAAAAAAGAAGTTCCAAAATACAGGACAGAAACATTTAGTTTCCCTCTTGTTTTCTTGGTTATCTGATGCATACCAAAGCAATGAAGGTATTATAAGAACAAAAGGAAGATTCAGTTGCCAGTATGGATAGGAGGGAACTTAGACCAACATATTTCCCTTCCTGTTTAGCTGATTGAGCCAGGCAGTTTAGGTAGAGTGCTCCAGCCATGCTGAGGAGTCTCCTTGCTCTTGTTTCAATATGAAAAATGCCATAGTTGAAAAAAGATAAGAGTCCAGTTCTCAAACAACAAAAGAAGGAAGCATTCGTCTTTTGAAATGACCCCATTAAAAAAAAGAGTATATGTTCAAAAATGTTGGGCAAGCTAAATAAAAGGTGCCTTGGAAAACAGCCTGACCCCCCTCCTCTCTGTGGCAGCCCCTCAAATATTGGAAGACTGCTATCATGTCTCCCCTGGTCCTTCTCATCGCTAGACTAGCCGTTCAAATCCACCTTCAGATACAGAAGCTGATGGAGAGACTTTAGATTATGGTTGTAGGGAAAAATTGAAGGATGGAATACTAAATATACCAAATATGCAGGAAAAGTAGGGTAACCTCCACCATCATCCACATCACAGTGGTGGAAGATGTTAGCCAATACACCTGGAAAGCACAAAACTGTCTGATGTTATTCTAGATCTAGATCTAGATCTTTACTGAGCAACATTTATTAATTATGTGCAACAAAAATTTATGTGCAGCAAGAATTTATTTGAAGCCCCTTTATTATATTTTACCTCCAAGCTTCCATGGTTTTCTCACCTCACTTCATATATCCTGCTACACCACCACAATCATACGTCCAAACTATACGTTGGGCGTTTTAAGATAGCAAAAGATAGCCTCAGATACCAGTCTGTGTTCTCACAGCACGTTAAATCACAAACTAGTCAACTATTTTAACCAAGAGTGCTATTTGAAACCAGAGCCTGTGCTTAATATTTGACTTGGTGTATGTTGTGTAAACTCAGGAAATTGGTTAATTGAGCAAACGTTGGTTCAGTAAACCATGACTAATCACAGCATGTGAACACAGCCTTGGTGAGTAACACAGGAGGTGGTGGAGCTGAATCTGAGTTTTGTTGTAATTCACAATCTCATTGTGGCTGAGACAGCTAACCTGGTGCCTACAACCAAGACCTGGTGGAACCAGAAGAGGGGTTTCCCCCTCTATGAAAAATGCCCACTAAGGTTTTAAGCATGGTATCAGCTGCAACCATAAGGCAGTGGGGATAGAGCAGCAGTTGTCGATCAGGAAGTTTTAACATTTCAGTGGCACTGACTGTCCCCAAAATAACACGATGTGAATTCCTGTGATTGAAGTTCAGTTTTAAAGAGCAGATGGGGTTGTTGTTGTTAAACCAATCTCCCTGCTGTGAGGAAATATCTCTGCCTGCCCTGCTAATAATCCATCGTGTGGTTAATTCTGGAAGTCTTCCATTTGTCCTCATGTGATGTTCTAGAGTTCGTAGCCACTATGGTCGTGTCGCAGATTATTGAGGGCTGATTCCTACAAATCATGGAAATGGTATATTGCGTCACCTATGTGTGAGTTGAGGGGCTATATACTGTACATTTATGTAATACATAAATAAAATAAAATAAAATATGTTAGTGTAACTTCGACATGATCTGAAAGTGAAGGACGCAATCCTCAGTCCTATATCACAATCACATCATGCTCTGATTGCTTATTGGCTTATCAGTGCTGCTTCCCAACTCTCTACAGAAAGATGAGACTTATTATATCAGTCTGCTATAGGTGACTAAATGGACTCAGAAGGGTTTCAGAGGGAAGTTGTGTTTTTCCCCCCAGAGAACCTATTGGAGAGTTTAATTGAGGTCTTAATGAATGGTTACACAGCTCTTAGATCACAATGCTTCTCTGTAACCTCACATTCAGAGGTGGGTTCCTCCCGGTTCTCCCGAACCGGTAGCGACCCGCTGGTGATATCACGATGACATCACGGATTTGGTTCGGTCGGTGCTGGTCCATGGGCGCGGCCATCTTTTTTTCTTTTTTTCTTTTTTGAATTTTTTTGAATATTTTTTTTGAATACTTTTTTATTTTTTTCTTCTTCTGCGCATGCACAGAAGCCGAGTTTCCGGCACTGCGCATGCGTCGCCATCTTGTTTTTGGCTTTTTTAAATTTATTTTTATTTTTTAAAAAAAATTTGCACTGTGCATGCACGCCTACGAGGCACGCGCGCCCACGAGGCATGGCCATGCAGCGTGGGAGGAAGTGAACCGGCAGCAAGGTAAGTTAGAACCCACCCCTGCTCACATTGTATGTAGATCATGGGTGGCTTCTTGGTTTTCCGAGGTGTTTCAGCAGATGAAACAAGAAAGATTGTTTGAAACAAGAGAAAGTCTTGTTTGTTGGAAATGTCTTCATCAAGTAAGTTTATCTTCAACTCTGAAGAAAAGAAAAAATAATTACAAGCTTAAGAACTTGTATGCTAGAGGGGACTAAAGATTTTAAGCAGAAGAAAAAAAATAACACGATTTTGATGTCAGTTAATATTTGGACTTACAAAATGACACAAAATGTTATAACATCAGAAATATTAAAAAAGCATGTTTGAAGAATGGAGCCAGAAGTTAATAACTGCAATATCGGTCAGTACTACAGAATCAGTTACTATTGTCAATAGTGATATCTGCTTCTATGGATAAACTATGTTTAAAAGATGTTAATGAAGGAATGATAAATGTGAAACAAATTTTATGTGACAAGATAGAGAAACTACAGAATATGGAACTATAAATGACAAGACAAGAGAATGATTTGGAAAAGGACACTTCACTGGATATACAAAAGAAACTTGTTGAAGATTTAAAAATTAAAAGGGAAATACCAATGATAAACCAAGAGAATGACTTAGAAAATACTTTTGTATTGGATTTACAAGAGTCTTGTTAGTCTTGAAAAAATCTATGCAGTGGGATAAAGAAAAATTAAAGAGAAATCAACCATACATCAATATTTGATTGAATTAAAGATTAAAACTTTTAGGATACATTTTTGCAACTTTCTGGCAACCCTTTATGGACTTTTTGCTGACACTGGGATTAAAAAGTTAATGTTTTATGGATTTGCTTATAGATAAGCGATGGGATATGGGATGAAGAGCTATCTATTTGTAACCTTACATGGGATTAAGTTACTAAATTTATTTATACATCTTGTGACGAGGGTTGGAAATTACTTCTTTATTTATTTCTTTTCTTTTTCTTTATTATATTTTTTTTCCTCTTTTTTTCCTGAACTTTTTATTATTTCTTTCCATTCTATTCTCTGTAAGGTTAGTTTGTATTAGTTTTTACTACTGTAATTAAAATTCTTAGCATTTGTTAACCAAGGTCAGCAATGATCAATGTGCTGATGATCTTCAGTTGGATATCTGGATTCTTGGTCAACCAAGCGATGTTGCCAAAGTCTTCTCCCAGTATCTAGAAGCTGTGAAGTTCTAGATGAAGAAAAAGTGGCTCTAGGTTCATGGACTTCCCACTTCTGGGGATTCTCCATGTTTAGGTTTACTGGGTTGCACTTTTACAGACAGAATTGATGCACAATTTGGAGACACCCTTGACTCATAGCAACTCTTGAGGAGCACATGGAGGCTGTGACCAGGAAATTTTTTACAGAAATCTGTGTGATCTATCATCTGTCTGTCTGCTGTCTGCTCTGTCTCTCTCCCCCTCCCCCTTTATTTATTTATTTATTTGTTTGTTTGTTTGTTTGTTTGTCAAACATGTACAAGATAGCAGGTATAGGTATAAACATAAACATAATCAAAGTGAATACAGATAGATGAGGACAATAGGACAGTAGGACAAGGACGGTAGGCACGCTGGTGCGCTTATGCACGCCCCTTACAGACCACTTAGGAATGGGGTGAGGTCGACAGTAGACAGTCTAAGGTTAAAGTTTTTTGGGTTTGGGGAAGAAACCACAGAGTCAGGTAGTGAATTCCAGGCATTGATCACTCT
>QLTV01002113.1:688245-709059 GCA_003457575.1 Thermophis baileyi | reverse complement strand
ATTGTATTAATATCCGATATGCAGTGCGGGTTCCAGACAGGTGAGCTGTATTCGAGAATTGGTCTAGCGAACGTTTTGTATGCTCTAGTTAGCAGTGTAATGTTGCCAGAGAAGAAGCTACGCAGGATTAAGTTGACTACTCTTAGTGCCTTTTTGGCAATGTTGTTACAGTGGGCTTTGGCACTTAGATCATTAGATATGAGTACTCCAAGATCCTTGACAGAATGAGGGTCGTCTACAAGGTCGTGTCCTCCAAGTTTGTATTTTGTGTTCTGATTCTTTTTGCCAATGTGTAAGACAGAGCATTTGTTGATTGAGATTTGAAGTTGCCACTTGTTTGACCATTCTGATACATAGTCAAGGTCTTTCTGAAGGGTAGTAGCATTATCTGTGGTGTTAAATAGTTTGACATCGTCGGCGAAGAGAACGCAGTTTCCCTCCCCCTACCTCCCTCTCTCTCCCCTACACAGTGATGCCCCTGAAGACCACTTGGAAGCTTCATCTCATTGAGAATACAATGGCACAAGCAGTTTTGGGCATGTTATGGTATGCCCACAGAATACCTGTGCTGTGTGAGTTACATTGGTTACTAACAGACTTCCAAAGTGCAATTCAAATGCTGGTGTCACCTGTAAAGCTTCTCATAACATTCAGCCTTGTTACTTGGGGGACCATCTTCCTCCTATAATGTCTACCCATCCCGTAATATCTGACAGAGTTGGCATGATTCAAGTGCTGTCTATTGAAGCAATTCATTTGATGGGGCCCAGGAGGTGAGCTTTTTCTAGCACTGAATAGCATTCCCCCAGAAATCCGAAGAGCGTGGACCCTCTCTCTTTTAGTTAATTGTTAAGGCCTGGACCTTTCTTTAGCCATTGGGCCAAGGTATGGTATAGGGCCATTGTGGGTTGATTTTGCTGTTTGTGGCTGTTACTGTTTGATTGTATCTGTTGTCTTTTTCTATGAGCATCTTTTCCTTTTTGCAGTTTTAGTTTCTGGACTGATTATTTATGATTTTAATATGACTGTTGCCCAGAGTCATTCTGAGTAGTCTACAAATGTGATAGATTGATTTTAATTAGTCTGCTTTAAATCTGGCCAAATTATGCTCATATCTGCAGGACTATTTCCATACGGCACAGGCATCTTTTTATACTTTTTTTTAACACCTTTTCTAAAAGCAGCAATATAAACTCCTCCCCGTTGCTTCTCATTGTTCATTTTCCTAATTCTCAGCTCCTGGTGCAAAAACAATTTAATGTAGAATTGTACTTTAATTCTTTAATGGGAACTAACATTATTTGCCACTGTAACCCAAAATAAGCTTTGGTACACCCATAGCCTACAGCTCATGACCAGGAAGCATCCATTAGAGTTTGTTCTACTGAACATTTCCTTGTAGGTTTATTCTTCACCATCTTCTTATGTCCATCTTTCTACATACTTCTTCCTCTGCCTTAACATCACCCTTGTTATCTGCTCTAGGCTAATTTGTGTACCCTTGACATCTTTCAGATGTCTCTTAATACTAGATTCCCCCCCCCCCCCGCATACACACACAAAGACCCTTGACAACTAAATACTTTCATGTTTAGGATCCCCTTTATCTCTGAGTTTACATGGGTGGAATTCTTTTCATTCTCTTTGATGAATAGGTGATGCAGCTAGAAATGTACCAGATATGGGAGGAATTTCTACATGTGCTGAACCTTCAATATCTTCCACAATTCCTGCCTTTTTCCCAGCCTCAGGAAAAAATAATTACAGGAATATTACTAGGACTGTCAGATTTGGGCTGCAAAAATCCAGACAATTCTGAAGAAATATAAAACTTCCTTTGCTATCATGTGGTAGCCATTAAGACTTTTTCAACCTGCAACAGGTAGCCCTAATATTGAAAACAAACAAGAAAGAAAAATAACAATTCAATTAACTCAAAGCAGAAGCAAAGGTGTTCATGTCAGCCTTCTATGTGTTGCTTGCATGCTTGCTATAACTTATTATACATATACATATAGAAATTATATGTATTTTGCAGGTATGGAGAAACCTAATTTTGTTAGAAGAGTTGCAGCCTGACTCTGTCTTCCTTTGAAGCAGGTGTCACAATATTTCCAAGGATGTTAAGTGGTAGTAGCTCACGCACAATACCGGTAGCAAATTGTGAATGAACTTAGTATCCAGCGTTCTGAAAAAAACTTGAGTGTTTTACAGAGGAGAGACAGCTTGACAACTACAGAACTTGCCAAAGAGAAGTTGCTGTTCGAGGTTTCTAACGATCAACGTCACATTAAGTTGCCCATTCTATTCTTTCCATGTTTTATACTATCTTAATGATTTTGCTTTATTTAATCAACATTATTAATAATGAATCGTATCAACTGCACTTTGCTTTTAGTATGCTGATTCCCTGATCAAATCCTGGAACCTGTCTTACTATTGCTAGTAGAATGTACAATAAAACAGAACCAAATGAAGTACTTGCTGTCTTTGCAGGATGTATCATCCAAGACTATGGTTATAATTGTTGAACTATACTTAAGGTGCTTTGTCTCCTGTCAGAATATTAGCACCTTAGAATATATTAGACTATGCAAGCATTGAAAGTTATTTCCAAAAAATATTTTAGACTTTGCCCAAGTGTGGACATTGCACCTTTCCTACTACAGTAGCCTGTCATTTTTCAGGCTTTTGTGTGAAGCAGAAAAAAAATGTTTGCTTTAATGAAACAAATAAGTAAAACAGTGCTTCTTCAATGCAACCCTTACAGGGGTGTCAAACTGAGGGCCTGTGGGCCGGATCCGTCATGTGCAGGCCACACCTACCCAAGCTCCACCAAGGGGGGGAAATGTCGTGAAATGTCACATGACAGCAAAGTGAAACCACGAGTTTGACACCCGTGCCTTAGAATCATCATCATCGTTATCTTCTTCATCATCCCTTTTTTTAGGCTCATGTGGAAACTGAACAAAAGATGTAGGTATTTGAATAAATAGAAAACATAATAGCATCTATTGTTTTCTAACAATTAGCACTATAACACCTACAGAAGGTAAAGATTGTATGTTCTACAACAGGAGTAAGAACCTCTCAATTGAGTCCTTACAGGAGTACTGATGATGTTACCTACCTTTGGGTAATAAAAACATCTGCAAGAAAACAACTAAGCTCAGAGAGCACCAAGGACCCCATAATTCAACCCTTTTCTTGTATGAATCCTTATACTTACTAATTTAATTTACTATATAATGTTCGGTTCCTTTGCCCATATGTAAATGTATTAAAGAAAGGGGGACTCTCTTTAACCTGACAAGGTGTGCAAAATAAACTGAGGGATAAATAGCCCTAAAGCAGCTTTGCTCCATTAGGTTTCCTCCAGAGGAGTAAGTCAACCATGACTGGCTGCGGATTCTGGTACCTGTGCTACCACCACAGCTGGAAGGGGGCGTGCCCAAGACGCCTGGGTAGAAGAGGCTCTCTAGGACACGCCCATGCGACCAAACACCCTCCTGGATGATCGCACAGCCTTCCTCTACCGATTCGCCGTCAACTGCTTTGGCATCCCTGATTGGATCTCGGAGTTCTAAATCAACACGTTGGACAGCTCCCTCCACGGTCGAGCGCCCCTATTGAATCCAGACGCGATCCTCTCGTAATCTCCTCCGGATCTTAGCGGCTTTTCCATCCACATCCCTTCGCCAGTCTTAGCGAGACGATCGCGACCCTCTCCATTCCCAGACTCCCACCCCTCCCCCTCCGACCCAAACTGCCCACAGTGAAGATGGCGGAGGGGTTTGCTTCACCCGTCTACGCTATACGGGTGGGCGCTACCACGGCAGGGCGACAAGAGGGGGGGTAGCAGGGAGGGCGGAACGGACCATCGGGGCAACCGGGAGCCATGTTGAGGCTGCGGGAGGAGGCGATGCTGTTGCCTCCGCCGTCGCCACGGAGCGGTGAGAGCCACGGGAAAAGCAGCGCCGCCGCTTCCAGATAGATGGTGGCGGCGGCAGCCGAACCTGGCAAGGCGGCAGAGCCCGAGGCGAGGCGGGGCCGGGGGAAGAGCGCCAGGCCAGGGCAGCCGGGCAGGGGGGCGGGGAAAGGGCCGAAGGACCATGGCTGAACCGCCGCCTCAACCTCCGGGACCAAACCAGCGCCGTCCTCGCCCGGATCGCCGCCTGGAGCTGCTGCTGCTGCTGCTGCTTCTCCCTTTGTTTCGCTTCAGCTTGGGAAAGCCAGCGGGCAGAGGGGGCTTGGGCTGCATCCACCGGGCGAAGCCGGAGAAGCCGAGCGGTGGTTGGCCGGGCTGCGCTCTCTTCGGGGAACTAAAGGAAACCTCGCCGTCAGCCAGGCTCCGGGAGGACGATCGGTGCTGCGCGGACTCCCTCTCGCAACCCCCGGCGGGGCAAGGGAAGAAGAACAGCAGCGTTTCTCGTGGTGGATCCCTGACCCCACCTTGGGAAAAGGTTGGCACCCTGGAAGAGCCGGCCAGCGCTTCCTCTTGCTTGTGGATTAGAAATGCTTCCGCGCTTCTTCCGGATCCCCCGAGTCCGGCAAGGCTCGGAGAAAGCCGTGCGCGGACTACCTGGGGATGCCTCGCGAGGCTCGCTGTGGTTGGGGTGGATTCCGCGCAGATGGGCGTCTACTCGAGCCCTTCCAATCAACGCCCTAGGAGGGGCTCGAGCCAGCCGGACAATGGGGTGTCCAATGGGATGAAGGCTCCCTCCCAAAATCGCCGGGATCCGACCCGCTTTACCAGGACTCCAGCCTGTATCCGGCGGGTCCACCTGTGTACAAAGCCATCTCGCCGCCTTCAGAACTGCACCGACCGCTCCTTACTGAGGAGCTCCGAGCGCTCGGCCAGCCGAGCTAGGAGAAAAGGCGGCAGTGCCCCCATGCCTTCGTGGTTCCCGATTATGCGACTGGCTTCCTTTTCCCAGCCGGGAGCCCGTTCGCCTTTCTGCAGGTGGTTCACCCTGTTGACCTGCCTTCAGCTCTGCCTGGGGCAACCGGTGCCCCGTGGAATTTCCCGCAGCTGCTGCGCCGGCGAGTGCCGTGGGAGCAGCCCAGAGCGATGCTGCCTTTGTACCTGGACCAGAAAAGGCTGGGCGAGAGCTGTTTCGGCGGTTTCAGCAGCTCGGACAGCTCCCTGTGCTTTTCTGGGAGCCAATCCGAACGTAGACTGGAGAAGGCGCGATCTCCTCTTTTCTTTCCGTCCAGTCGACTCTACCAAAGGCTGTTTACAAACTCTTTGTTTTGAGGTGAATTTTAGGAGTCCACCCATCTCGGAATTCTTCCCCCCCCTGCCGTTAAAAGCCACTCATCCGGCTCTGCAGAGTGAAATAACCTATTCCACGTGTGCCAAGAAAAGGAGACGAAGAGAAAGGGCGCCTCTGCCCTTGCTGAGGGTTCGGAGGGCAGCCAATCGTCACCCACTCTTCCCTCAGTATAATTACCAAGTCCAGGTGGCTGAAAACCAGCCTTCAGGCACACCAGTGATAACGGTGGCAGCCCAAGACTCTGATTCGGGGGAAGCTGGGCGGCTAGTCTATTCCATGGATGCTCTGATGAACAGCAGATCTCTGGAACTGTTCAGCATTGATTCCCAAAATGGCCTCATCAGTACCACTGAAGTTTTGGATAGGGAAAATATGGACCTACATTACTTCCGAGTGACTGCTATAGATCATGGGATTCCCCGTCTCTCTGCCACCACCATGGTTGCAATCACAGTTGCAGACAGAAATGACCATAATCCAGTATTTGAGCAGAGTGAGTACAGAGAGACGATCCGGGAAAACGTAGAAGAAGGCTATCCCATTTTGCAGCTGAGGGCCACCGATGTGGACTCTCCACCCAATGCCCATATCCGATATCGATTTGTCAATGAACAAGCCGCTCACTCTGTCTTTGAGATAGATTCGCGGTCAGGGTTGATCACTACAAGTGGGCAAGTAGATAGGGAGAAAATGGAGAAGTATTCTTTGGTGGTGGAGTCAAATGATCAAGGTAAGGAGCCTGGCCCTCTATCCTCCACAGTTAGAGTGTATATAACAGTGCTTGATGAAAATGACAATGTCCCACAATTTAGTGAAAAGCGATATATAGTCCAGGTAAGAGAAGATATAAGGCCCCATTCAGAAATTTTAAGAGTCACCGCCACTGATTTAGACAAAGACAACAATGCTTTAGTTCATTATAACATCATCAGTGGTAATAGTAGGGGGCAGTTTTCAATTGACAGTGTGACTGGGGAAATACAGGTGGTAGCTCCTTTGGATTTTGAAGTTGAGCGAGAATATGCCTTGAGGATCCGTGCCCAGGATGCAGGACGTCCTCCTTTGTCCAATAACACCGGCATGGTTAGCATCCAAGTAGTGGACATTAACGATCATGCTCCTATCTTTGTCAGCACCCCTTTTCAAATATCTGTCTTGGAAAATGCCCCTTTGGGCCATTCAGTAATCCACATCCAGGCCGTGGATGCAGATTATGGAGAGAACTCGCGCATTGAGTACAAGCTCACTGGCATCGCTTCTGATACCCCCTTTGTAGTGAACAGTGCCACGGGCTGGATTACTGTGAGTGGCCCTTTGGATCGAGAGACTGTGCAGCACTACTTTTTTGGGGTAGAAGCCCGGGACCATGGCTCTCCCTCTTTATCTGCTTCTGCTAGTGTCACCATTACTGTCATGGATGTAAATGATAACCGGCCCGAATTTACCCAGAAAGAATATCTCATTCGCCTCAATGAAGATGCTACAGTGGGGACTAGTGTTCTTAGTGTAACAGCAATTGACCGGGATGTGAATAGTGCCATCAGCTATCAGATAACAGGTGGGAACACACGGAACCGTTTTGCTATCAGTACTCAAGGAGGAGTGGGATTAATCACCCTCTCTTTGCCCCTGGATTACAAACAAGAGAGGCGGTTTGTGCTAACAGTGACAGCCTCTGACCGGACCCTGCACGACAACTGCCATGTTCACATCAACATTACGGACGCCAACACTCACAGGCCGGTGTTCCAGAGTGCCCATTATTCAGTAAGCGTTAATGAGGACCGTCCAATTGGTAGCACGGTGGTAGTGATCAGTGCCACAGATGATGATGTTGGAGAAAATGCCAGGATTACCTACTACTTGGAAGACAATATCCCCCAGTTTCGAATTGATGCAAACACGGGTGCCATCACCCTGCAGGCAGAGCTGGATTATGAGGACCAGGTCACCTACACCCTGGCCATTACAGCAAAAGATAATGGGATCCCCCAGAAAGCAGACACCACCTACGTGGAAATCATGGTGAACGATGTCAATGATAATGCCCCTCAGTTTGTGAGTGCTCACTACCAAGGCGTCATCTCCGAGGACAGCCCTCCCTTCACAAGTGTGCTTCAGATCTCTGCCACTGACAGGGATGCCCACGCCAATGGACGGGTGCAGTACACGTTCCAGAATGGAGAGGACGGGGATGGGGATTTCATTATCGAGCCCACCTCTGGGATTATTCGAACCATCCGCAGGTTGGACCGGGAAAGCATTCCTGTTTACGAACTTACTGCCTATGCCGTGGACAGGGGAATGCCTCCCCAAAGAACCCCTGTCCATATTCAAGTGTCGGTGCAAGATATTAATGACAACGCTCCGGTCTTTCCAGCTGAGGAGTTTGAAATCTTTGTGAAGGAAAATAGCATTGTGGGTTCTGTCGTGGCCCAGATCACAGCCCTGGATCCAGATGAAGGACCCAATGCCCAGATTATGTACCAAATTGTGGAAGGCAATATCCCTGAAGTCTTCCAGATGGACATATTTTCGGGTGAGCTCACTGCCCTCATTGATTTGGATTATGAGACCAAGCCAGAGTATGTCATTGTGGTTCACGCCACTTCCGCCCCCCTTGTCAGCAGAGCTACAGTCCACATCAAACTCATTGACCAGAATGATAACAGTCCCGTTCTGAAAAATTTCCAGATCCTCTTTAACAATTATATCTCCAACAAATCCAACACTTTTCCTTCCGGTGTGATAGGGAAGATCCCTGCCTATGACCCAGATGTGTCTGATAGACTGTTTTACACCTTTGAACGAGGAAATGAACTGCACTTGTTAATTGTCAACCAGACTAGTGGGGAACTCAGACTCAGCCGTAAACTGGACAACAATCGTCCCTTAGTGGCCTCCATGTTGGTGACTGTCACAGGTAAAGATGATTTTCATTTTTTCAATATATTGCATCAAAGTTGGATTTCCTTGAATTATAAAAAAAAATTAAACAGCTTGTTTGCTTTTGCTAAATCTATGGAAGCCAGAGATAGGAGAAAGCAAGCGAGTAAAGAGACTTCGATAGTTAATTATATTAGCAGATCTTTTATTTATTTTTTCCTAGTTTCCTTTAGGGTATAATAGCTCAGTGGGCACCAAAAAGCAAGATTTGATTGCTTCCTGTTATCTCATGGCAGACTCATTTCATAATATATTAGATGGAGCCAAGTTCCTGCCCTGAAGAGTTTACAGTCTAAATTAGATTAAAGTGCACACAAAGGAAGGGAGAAAGGATGTAAATTGATAAGTTAAACCTGCCCGCTGCATAGAGAATGGAGATGCTGCCTGCTTCATTTCTCTGTTTCTTTTCCTGCTATAGCATTAGGCTAGTCTAATCAAATATGGACCCTTGGAAAGTTATAATGATCCTCTGTGGCTTTTGAGTTAGAGGAAGCATAAGTGAGCAACAAGTGATGAAACTGGGAGTTTGTCTGACTGCAGCTTTCTCTGCCTACCAGATAATTGGAACTCGGGAAAAGGCAAAAAGATTTACCCTGAGGGGGGGAAAGTATCAACAAGTACAGTGTTTTTGAGCTAAAATTTCCATTTTGGATTATGTTTCCCTATTTTGCCTCTGGACTAGCCAATAACATGAAGGTGATCAGAGTTTTCACATGGATAGCAAGCAGATTGATGTAATTTGCCTGGTACTTAAACATTCTTTGTCTGGATGGGAAGAAGCCTTGATAGATTTGAAAACTTGCAATTTGTTCTTAGATGTTATACTCTCTCTCTCTCTCTCTCTCTCTCTCCCTCCCTCCCTCCCTGTATATGTTATATTTTTACATAAATAAAGGGAGACTAGTATAGATCTATTTCAAGCTATTTAGCTCTCATCAGCTAGCCACATTCTTATTCTCTCTCTCTCTCTCTCTCTCTCTCTCTCTCTCTCTCTCTCTCTCTCTCTCCCCAGAGGCTTGAAGTATTTGGGTGGCATGAAAGGATTTATCAACCCTAACCATTTACAACTTGCTTTTTCTCTTCAAGGAAATTAATGCAATGTATTTCCAAGATCATATTCTGCACATTTATTGCCACTTATTCAATGTGTTTGGGGGGTTTGCCTAAACAGTTCTGTGCTTAGGTTCAGGTGAACCCCTAAACACGTTGCTTAAGTGACAATAAATGTGCAGGACATGATTTGGAGAATGCATTGCATTGAATAATTCCTTAAAGAGAAAGGCTCAGCCCCAAAACATAAATTCATAATGAAGATAATGTCTCAGCTTGGACAGCTTCTTTCTCCTAATAAACAGCAGGAGTTATATATCTGACTTAAGGAGCAAAGATTCTTGGGACATAGAACATAACTTCTAGGCACATTTATAGCTCCAGTGCATTTCCTTTTAAGAATGAAGTGCTGGATATATCTGCTAAATGCATCTAAAGCTTCTGTATCAGGTGCATTTTTCAAAAGCCATTGTCTTTCATTTTATTTATCTTATCTTCCAAAAAAGCAAGATAATTTGACACCCACCCACCCACCCCCCGTCTGGATGACTGACTGGATATTGCTTTGGCTATCTCGTGGATTCAGCTAGTGAGCCAAATGCTTGAATTATCACTCTTCTATACTGCAAGACGGAAATAGTTTCCACCATTAGGTATCTTAGCAGATTTAGCCCAGGCCTCAACTATCTCATAAGCAAGGTTTGGCTTCTTGCTTAGATTTAATTAAAGTAGCCCTTTTTGATTAAATAATGTGATGGGTCTGATTACCATGTCATGTCAATATTTATGTCTTGGCCATAATCATTTTTTTGTCCTCTTTGCTCAGTCTCACTATTCATCTGCTTCTATTTCACGTTACATGCAAAATAATCATTTGTTGGTTGGTCATTTGCCTTGCCCTTTTTTTTTCTAAAATCTATTTAGAAAATAGATTTACATACCACTTCTTGTAAATACCAACAAATTATTGGAGTTTGTGGGGATATGCTGATAGAAACTCATATTATTTTTACAATACATGAGCTCTGCATTTATGCAAATACATATATCTCTGTAACATTCCCCTACCTTGGAAATAGCTGTTACAACCATTTCTTACATTAAATCAGAAGGGTTTACACCAGTAGCCAAATACAATCAAGCAAAATGTATACAAGGCCAAGAATAGGATTCTAAATAGCCTGAAGTCTTCCAGTTCTAAGCTCTTCCTATAAGGCCACCAGTCCATTACGGTCGCAAGCAGAGATGGGATTCAGCCGGTTCGGACCGGTT
Source organism: Thermophis baileyi (assembly GCA_003457575.1). NCBI lineage: Eukaryota > Metazoa > Chordata > Lepidosauria > Squamata > Dipsadidae > Thermophis > Thermophis baileyi. The sequence goes on along the minus strand of QLTV01002113.1, from coordinate 698,515 downwards.
CGAGCGAACCGGTAGTGGCCACCTGCCTGGGCACAACCCCGTCCTATATCGCTGTGGTTTTGACGCCACATACATGTGTGGACGGCGAGTGCGAGCAAATTGCCGTGTTTTTGACGTCGCATGTGTGCGCTCACCCACCTCTGGTTGCAAGATGTAGGGAACTCCTATCCTGCTTGCCTTCTGGAAGGCTATTAAGACCCAGCCTTTTCTTTAAGCATTGGGCTAGGATAGAGGATGAGTCCATCTTTGGTGTTCTTCAGGTAGTGCTGTGGTACCTCGTGGTATGTAAAAGTTTAAATGTTGTTGCATTTTTAATTTGCATGGTTGGTTGTTAGTCACGGTGAGATGTTTTATAGAATGTGGGTGGAAATGTCACTTTAACAATAAATAAGTGGCATGTTTTACAATGGATCCCTAATGATGTAAAAAAAAAAAGATCCTTTGGTGACTTGTAGAAAGCATGTACAGGAAGGTCCTCTAGAACAGGGGTCTCCAACCTTGGCAACTTTAAGACCTGTGGACTTCAACTCCCAGAATTGAGGAATTCTGGGAGTTGAAGTCCATAGGTCTTAAAGTTGCCAAGGTTGGAGACCCCTGTTCTAGAAGGAGAAAGAGGAGAGAAGGTTGCATCTGTATCTCACAGCCTTAGTTACTCAGCTGTGTCTAGGGAGACTTGCATTATTCACGGCCGTCTCCACATCCTAGTTAACTGCCTCCTTTTTCTTCCTGCCATGAGATTAATCGGGGGAAATGGTTGGGAAAAGGCAACCCCTGTTTCCTTCCGAAGATAGGGACAGGACAGGCGGACATGTTCAGGGCAGTCAACTCAGTCTCAATGCTCGATAAGGTTTCCTCAGGGGTTAATTGTAACTGCAGGGTAGTGCAATATTATATTCATGCCCCCAGAGGGAGGAGGGAGGGGGGAGGGGGGAGAGGCATGCAGGCTGATGATTGGAGAGCCACATTGACCTTTCCAGGAGCCTGCCAGGGTGCACTCAAGTAAACTCAGCCTCCGAATGCATTTAAGCCTTGCACAAAGGCGGGAAGAAATCACATTTTCAGGCTTTGCATTAAATTCACTCAGAACAACACAGCTCTTGGAATGAGGACATTATCATTTTTTCCAGTGTGAAAATGAGGAAAGAAAAGCTTAAGCTCGGGATGGCAAAAAGCATGGAAAGAGAATTAGGCCAAGAAACCACCCCTCAGGCTATGAAGAAGGGAGGGGCAGGGAGGGGAGGGGCAGCCCTGTGCCTCTGGTTGGATTTGGTAGTTATTCGGGGTGTTTTGGCCCTTCCGTTAGAGAACAACTGATTTCTTGCAGATTTTAGATCTTATTATTGCTATGTTTTCAATTCAGTTGTCTACAGAACAGCTTCTGTTCCAATTTGATACAATGGAACCAAGGATCAACGTGATGGTTGAAATCAATGAACAATTAGTCAGGTCTTAGAAAGAAAGGAAAGGGCTAGTTTGTGAAATGGATCTTAATGGATAGAAATCCTAGCTTTGCTGTATTACTCAATTATGCATGACAGTCTTAGACTGTAACAGAAATACATTCCTTTGCTTGCAAAACAGGATGCAGTCAAATTTTTGTTTTAAAAGGCAATACTGATATTAGAATGTAGGTAGGTTTCATTCCAGTGAAGGGATTTTTTTTAAATCCTTTCATTAATTCTAGCCTCTGGGCATGCTTTGGACATGTGGCATCAATTTCACCCTGGTGCCCAGCTAGAATTACCGTGGTTAGCAGCTAATATGGATATCGATCTATTTCACAAGAGTGGTATCAATTAAGCTCCATTCTGCTTCTGATGTCATCTATCTAGCTGGACCAAGTAAAGCTGGAAGGCTGGTTCCGATTCTTGGGCCAAATCTGGTTCCTGTTTAACTAATACAGCTACTATGTAAGATGTGAAGAAACTCTGTTTCCTTTGCATCCACCTGGCTTTGGCAGATATCTCTAGTGATTAAGAAAATTGCTTGAGGAGCCTATGGCCTAAGGCTCAAACTTGTAGTCCCAGATAAATCTTCCCAGCAGAGATTTTTGGTGTCTTAAAAACTATTGAATATTCTGCAATGCAAAATTTATATTCACATATACATACGAACAAACTTCTATGTAAAGAGAAGATTCATGTAAGTGTTAAAAGTGAGGAGAAATAACTATAATGGAGAAAACATAAACAGCAACAATTAAAATAAAAGTAAATGTATGTTTTAAATTATAGTGATCATTCAACATTAATACATTTCCAGGCACTGATAGTTAATATATGTGATGGAATTAAAAATAATTTTTATTCTATGCAAATGATGGAATAGAACTTTTTAGTAAGTATAAATTTGGCAGGTTTTTGCTAGATTCACCTTCAAAATTCCTTTGAAAGGGATAGCCACTTTAAGTTCATTGATCGAATGCCCTGAATGTTGCGATTTCTGATGTCAGAACTATGTACAATTATTGTTTTGTATTGAGAATGCTGTTTATTTCTCCTATGTAGAATGATGAAAGGCACAAATAGCAATTCTGTAGTATAGTAGTTGAACTATAATACAGTTGAACTGTAGTATAGTAGTTGAAGAGATCCAGGTTCAAATTTACTCTCAGCCAAGGAAACCATCAGGTGACTTTGGGGCAGTTTCTCTCTCTCTCAGCCCAACCTACTCCCAGGGGAGAAAATGAAAGAGGGAATGTTGTGTGTGCTACCTTGAGCTCCTGAATGATAGGCAGGATGTATATTTAAGAAATAAATAAATAAATTGATGATATATAACATTGAAAGATGAATGCTTGATATTGTGGCTGACCTTATTCAATCCTTTAATGCAGGGGTCTCCAACCTTGGCAACTTTAAGATTTGTGGACTTCAATTCCCAGAGTTCCTCAGCCAGCTTTGAGACTTTCCACAAGTCTTAAAGTTGCCAAGGTTGGAGACCCCTGCTTTAATGGTTTAGGCTGAGTAGAGGATGGGATAGAGTAGATTTCTGGATCAGTTACAAAGTCCATGTCCTCTATTGATACTTCAGTGTCATCCCTTGTTGTCAATTCTGAGCAGCATCTTCAGATTGGGGAGCTGTCTGAAAAATAGAACAGGCAGCCCAACCAAGGCTTGTGACAGTAAAGCAACTCTTACTAAGATCATGGATGACATGTAGGAATGTATTATTTCCCCTGGGGATTTTAGATGACAAGAAGTGGTGTTTTGTCCCTTTTTCCTATAACCGCTCTATAAAAGATTACTCATGGGTACATGATATATCTTGTTGATCCATCCTTCGACATTGTAGGCCTTGGATGTGAAATCCTTCATTTTTAGGTCTCTGATGAGTCAGAAGAGATGCAATTGTATCACAGGCTCTGACTAAGCAGACGGTGATATATTATGGTATGTTCTGAATAGAAACCAGAAGCAAAAAGTTGTAGACTTCTGGTTACAGGTGGTACTTATACTGGTTCCTGATAGCACAACAGTTACAACGCTTACCAGCTAGATAAAGTGGCTAGAAATATATGTCTCAACAACACCTATAATCCAAAAATAAAACTACCTAAAGATGTCATTACTGCATGCCAAATATAGGATAATCTTTTTTTGGAAGTTAATATATGTTAATGTGAATAAATATTTTCCTTGTTCAGATATTGCATCCAGCTGGCAAATCATTCATATAGTCCTTCATGCAAAGGCTAGAAACTAGATGATCAACTCTAAGTGGCTGTGTGCACTGAACAAGTCTGGTGGATCCCTTGAATAATTGCGAGCAATTCCAGCATGCCATCAGCATTCCTTTGCAGCTAGAATTCTCCATTATAGTAGGAAAATATCTTAGAGAGGGGCGATAATTTGCCATTTGAATTTCCATTTATTACAAAGCAGCTGACATTCTCTAAACATCATTAGGTATTTAGATGCACCAGCATGTGTTTGCTGTCGTGCCATCAAAAAACCCATATGCATTATTCCACTGAAATCAATCAAAATATTTTCGGCCTGAATTCACCTTCTCCCAGGTATTTTTATAAAGAGGTCTCATCTTTCAGATTTGTTCCTTGTAGGATGATCATAGCTCCAGGATGGTTATTTTCAAGGAGATCTAAAAATTACATTTATTTAGGCTAACTGTTTATTTTTATTTATTTATTTATTTATATCTCACCTTCAATATTTTTACAAATAAGACAGCAAACATATCCAACATACCTTCCTCCTCCTATTTTCCCCACAACAACAACCCCTGTGAGTTGAGTTGGTGTTTGGTAGTGTTCCCAGATTGAATGTTTTAATCTCTGCATTTAAGGTTTTAAGGGAGGAAGCACTTTAATTAATTAAATTAATATAAGACATTGTGAACGTATCCATCCTCTAGAGTGCTTCCCTTCTAGAAGGTCCATATTAGGAGTCAATTAGGCAGGGGTGAAATCCAGCAGGTTCTGACAGGTTCTGGAGAACCAGTAGCGGAAATTTTGAGTAGTTCAGAGAACTGGCAAATACCACCTCTGGCTGGCCCCAGAGTGGGGAGGGAATGGAGATTTTGCAATATCCTTCCCCTGGAGTGGGGTGGGAATGGAGATTTTGCAGTATCCTTCCCCTGGAGTGGGATGGGAATGGAGATTTTGCAGTATCCTTCCCCTGGAGTGGGATGGGAATGGAGATTTTGCAGTATCCTTCCCCTGGAGTGGGATGGGAATGGAGATTTTGCAGTATCCTTCCCCTGCCATGCCCACCAAGCCACGCCCACAGAACCGGTAGTGAAAAAAATTGGATTTCACCGCTGCAATTAGGTGTTTATACTTGCTAAAAATTCATGGTAATAGCACTGCTTTATCAAGAATTGAGTCTTCTTTGGGGTGAATGAAGTCCAGTGGTCCTGGGTGAACTATAATTTACCAGATTCAATATATGGAAATTTTGGTGGCCCAAAACCAGAATCTCCCCAAATGACTTTTGCAAGAGCCATGGTGGTGCAGTCGTTAGAATGCAGCATTGAATGCAACATTGCCAGCAGTTCCAGTCTCACCGGCTCAAGGTTGACTCAGTCTTCCATCCTTCCGAGGTGGGTAAAATGAGGACCCAGATTGTTGGGGGGCAATATGCTGACTCTGTAAATCGCTTAGAGAGGGCTGTAAAGCACAATGTAGTGGTGTATAAGTCTAAGTGCTATTGCTATTGCATGTGAACTGCAGAGACAGGAACTCATTAGTACAAATATTTGTACAGGATTAAATTCAGTCAACTTTTCTCTGCAATTATTTCTGAATGTGTTAGGAAGGTTTGGCATGTGACTGAACTTGTGCTGCATACCTACAATACAGATATCAATGTAGCCAGGGCTCATCAGTAGTCGAGGACATACAGTATTATTGGAGAGAGAAATGAAGGGAAACCATCAGCCTCCTTGTAAGTAAGTCAACAGCTCTTGATTGTAAGTGCCAGTGGACTCAGGTCTGGTTAAGCTTAAAGGCTTCTCTACCTAAAAGGCAGGGGTGGGGATTGGAAAAGAAGGTGGGGAAAAAATAGCAGATACTAGAGCACAATGACAGAGACAAACCTGCAGAGGAAACATTGGAAATTCCCGTATCATGCCCTGTATACACATATTCCCCACTTGTCTATGCTAGCTGGTTGAGACCCAGCTCATTTGTCATGCACTAACTACTGTACAATATTGTAAAATAGACCTGGTTCCTGTACTGGGATTTCTTATGTGAGGAAAGACATAGGCCAGAGTTTCAACAAGAAGGCATCCACGGTTTTGCTGAGGCTGGGGTGTCTATTCAACCTAGAATTATAGGGCTGGAAGGAACCTCAGAGGTCTTCTAGTCCAACCCTATGCTTAAGGCAGGAGACCTTATACTATCCTGATCTAATCCCAGTCTATTTTTGAAAACCTCCAGTGATGGAGCATGCATAATTCCAGTAGGCAAGCTATTCCATTGATCAATTGTTCTGTCAGAATTGAATTGAGTCTACTGGTGTGAAGTAGGATATCAAGCCTCAAATTATGCTGCCTGTTCTATTTTAGGTTTAAAACTTTTTTCTTATGTATGCATGGCTTGGATTACTGGCACTCCAAAGAGACTGTTTTGTTTTTAACCTCTGACCCTGAATCTTAAGGATGTGGGAAGAATAAACTTCAGCTGGTTTTCTACATCTTTAGTGTCAGGTGTGTTTGTGTTACTCATGAGTTAGCCCCTCCCCTCTCTGATCACAAGGGATTGTGCCACAGAGGGACGAGATCACTGTACAATACTAATATCTACCCAGAAGCATGCATTATATGAGGCCTTTCTCCCACCCTGATAAGTAACTACCTTTCTTACTTTTTAATGTGTGTATATTTTGAAAGAGAAACTCGATGAGCCTGGATGTGCCTTCCAGGTCAATCAATAGATATGCATACCCCAAGTGCCTCTTCCCAAACACTGTTGGTCAAGATGCTGAACAGCAATCTATTTCCAACATGAGCATCATTCTTTGCTAAAGGAAAATTTAAAAAAATGCACCCAAATGACCTCTATGCTATTCCCTGGATTTGCATTAAAGAAGTATGTGCCAGGTGGCCCACTCTAATCAATGACCAGAGGTTCATCTTGATGATTGGATTGGATTTTTTTTAAACAGCTGCCGCAGACATATCACAAAAATAACTAAAATTTTAACTGGGTATACATCTGCTCCTACCCAGTTAATGAACTTGTTTTTCAACCCATGCTGCAAGAGTTGACTAGAGATAGCAGAGTGGAGAATAAGCTGGTTATGTGGGTCCTATGTTATATGAACTATGGCAGGGGTGTCAACCTCGACTTCATAGAGGGCCATATCAGGGTTGTGTTTGACCGGGGGGGGGGGGTGTCTATCTACATCAGGGGTGTCAAACTCGACTTCATAGAGGGCCATATCAGGGTTGTGTTTGACCGGGGGGGGGGGGGGGGGGCATGGCCAGGGTGGGTGTGGCCAGCTCAATGTCACTTGTGTCGGGGGCGCCTGTGGTGGCCTGAGCGCTCTGCCAGCAAAAACAGGCTCCCAAGCTACGTTTTCGCTGGCAGAGGCACCACGGGCCGGTCCTTTGCTGTTTCCAGGGCGGCCCCACAGGCCAGATCTAAGCACCCCACAGGCTGGATCTGGCCCCTGGGCCTTGAGTTTGACACCCCTGAACTATGTGATAAAAATGTTAGTTCTCCAAGAATAGATCCCTTCCTGGGAGAAACACAGTCAAAGTGCCACAAAATAGACTTTTCTCCAGCTCTCTAAACCGGATAGCCCACAAGCCTCAGAATATTTGTCTCTCTAATATTCAAAGTGGAAGAGGGATAAGCTAGTTGCACACTGACTATTGTGTGCCAAACCAACTGCTGCTATCACTTGAAAGCTACATGTGAGGAAATCTCCAGGCTACCAGAAAGTGTGAATATTCACCAGCTCCACCTCTTCATCAATTGCCAGACACTGCACTTATTCAGAGTAGCTGATTAAAATTACTGGGGTTTTTTTTTATGCTTCCAGACAAACGTTGGGCCTTTTGTATGTAGGTTGAAAGGTGGGGAGTGGGAAGGGTCATTCTCTTAACCATCTGCTGCCATTTAACAGAACAGATTGAGAATTACTTGAAAGGATTGAGCTATTGCTAGGATTGCATTGCAAGTATTTAGAAGATATCATAGATATTAAAAAACATCTTCAAGGAAACTCTCTCTCTCTCTCTCTCTCTCTCTCTCTCCCTCCCTCCCTCTCCCTCCCCCCCTCTCTTTTATAGGTCTGTTATACAAAACAATTATCCAGATAGGGAAGTGTAGTTCATGGCACATTAGTTTTCAGACTTAAGGAAGATATTCCAGTCCCTGAATTCCAAACAAATGTGTTCAGGTATAAAAGTATGGCAAATTTATCCCCATTCTGTCCAAACGGTTGGGTTGGTTAATATAAACAAGCCACAAATCAATGTTTAAATGTATATATGTAATATAGCTTTAAATGCATTGTTGCATTCTGACTGGCAGTAACGGCCATAAGAGGGAGCTAGAGAATATGGTTAGTTCTCTCTCTTCTGCTGATCCATTGCTTAATTGACTTCGTGTCTGAGAGTAAGCTCTGTGTGTAGCGTAGCTACAGTATCTGTGATAGTATAGAATTGCTTGAAAGCTGAAATCTTTGCTGATTAAGACAAAGAAAGGCTGGTAAGGAGACTGCTGTACTTCTAAACACTGACTGACTGAACGTGTATGATTCGGACTGTTATTTGGACTGTGCTATTTCTTTGAGTAAACTATTTTTATACACTTTAACGTATCTGTTTATTGACTGAAACATTACTTATATCTACTGCAACATTACGGTTCACTGTGCAAGCCTTCAGGGCCCAGAGGTTACTCTGCACAATTCCTTAACACATTCCATAAGAGTATTTACAGCCAAGGTGAAATAGGTTGTTCCACATTAGCCCTTTCCCCCTTATTGGATGTCATTTGTTCACTTCATGAATTTATTGTCATTTGTTCACTTCATTTATTTATTGTCTTAGGGAAGAAACAGGAAGGAAATGGGGAAAGCAGTACTCTAGGTGGAGAAAAGGTAACTGTGAATATAGTAGCCAATACTAAATGAAAGAGAGATTTTGCTAAACAAAACACTTCTAGATAAAGATTAGCTTTTGTGTTATGATACCTTTTAAGGATACAAGTTCTTAAAGGAAAAATATACTAATAAAGTCATGCTAATTCAACATAAAAATGTAACTTCACTAGGCTTCTTCCAACAATGAATGCTAGTTTTCCCTGTTGATGGGCACTTGAGGAAGGAATAATCCATTGGTGGGACAGTCGGAGGCTTCTCTTGCTCTAACCTATCCTTCCCTTTACCATTTTAATTCTTCATTCAGTTGATGACAGAAGAATGATATCTCAGACATTTTAACAGACTCTAATATAGAAAGAACCATAGCCTTGCAACCAGGGGTGAAATCCAGCAGGTTCTGACAGGTTCTGGAGAACCGGTAGCGGAAATTTTGAGTAGTTCGGAGAACCGGTAGCAGAAATTTTGAGTAGTTCGGAGAACCGGCAAATACCACCTCTGGCTGGCCCCAGAGTGGGGTGGGAATGGAAATTTTGCAATATCCTTCCCCCAGGAGTGGGGAGGGAATGGGGATTTTGCAGTATCCTTCCCCTGGAGTGGGGTGGGAATGGAGATTTTGCAGTATCCTTCCCCTGCCATGCCCACCAAGCCACACCACGGCCACCAAGCCACGCCCACAGAACCGGCAGTAAAAAAAATTGGATTTCACCACTGCTTGCAACTCTAGTACATAATGACTCTTGAACACAACTAGTGTATTTCAGTGGGAGATCTTTTTGATGGATTGTACCCCACGAACCAAATCTTTTTCTCATTTTACTAACCCTAGTTGCAGCCAAATATCACTGTTAGTCATTTGATATTTTTAATAGGATAGTTTATTTGACATGATTGTTATTACAAATTTCTAAGGGAAAATGCATTTTGCATTGCAATCAACTTAAGAAATCACAGCTGTAGCAGCATTCTTTCCAATGTTCTTCAGTCAACAATAATAACAAGGTCCAAAAACCTGTTGCTTAAAAAAAACCCTACTGTATGTAGGTCTCAGCAAGGCCAGTGCTGATTGGGAGACCCCAAAAATATTCAGAACTGTACACCACATTGTAATATTTAAAAATATTACCTCCAAACATCTCATCTGCTCTAGATAAAGTTCTTCCATCTGAACTGTCAATTCATTTAATACAAGAAAGAAGAGTAGCGATTGCAATGCCTTGGATGGCTTTGAGTACGCAATTAGCCCTAATCAGGACTAGAAATGTATGGGATCTTTTTAATCTCCACCTTCAATCAATCTGCCCTGTTCCACCCACTTAATGGCCAACTCTCAGAGGCCAGAACAGCATTTCTCCTTAAGTCTGTGATCTCCCATTTGATATGCTCCTTTAACCCTTGAACCTGTAAAGTATTGTGGGTTCCTTGAACCCCATGGAAGGTGACCACGAGAGTTTCAGTCTTGGTTTTATGGTTAAAGTTTCTAAACATTCCAGGAAAGAAAGCCAATTAAATAGCTCCGTGATCATCAGGCCCTAAATAAAAAAAAGAGTAGAATAGAATAGAATAGAATTTTTTATTGGCCAAGTGTGATTGGACACACAAGGAATTTGTCTTGGTGCATATGCTCTCAGTGTACATAAAAGAAAAGATAATCTCGTCAAGAATCATAAGGTACAACACTTAATAATAGTACG
>QLTV01002113.1:668635-687995 GCA_003457575.1 Thermophis baileyi | reverse complement strand
CCAAACCAGACAGTTATAGAGGTGCAGATGACAGACTCAAGTGACTATGATGCTTCTGGGTACAACAATTTCAAATTAATTCAATGCCTGGGGCATATTTTGACATGATTGACATGATAATTCATGGGCATATTTATATCAGCTTCTTGATAACAATACTGAAGAGATTTGCAGTTGCTGTCTTTTATGGTGCTTTTTAAAAAATTAACCTGTCTACTGTAGCCTACAGCTCTGATATTTTCTGTTTGGAACTCCAACTAAGACCAGACTCTGCTTAGCTTCACAGTCTGAGGCCAGTCAGATGCTACCATTTGCTGAAAATGGTTAATGACTATTTTGCAGTGCTTAGTATAGGTAACTTTAAGCAGAGAGTTTCCCAAATGCGCTATTTCATCTTCTCTGTTTAAACTTAACAAGAGCTTATGTCTGACAACCTGCTACCTAGTTAAGAATTTTGATTAATAGCCACATTCTAATGACATGGCAAAGAAAATGGCAAACCCTTTATTGTGCATTGACACAGTATACTTAGCGTGAAGGATTGGACAATTGGTATCTTTGATAGCTGTGTTCTTAACCATTTCTTTGAGTAAAGTTATGAAACAACAAAGCCAGGTTTAGAATTCAGACTGACCAAGTCATGATATAGCACAAAAAAGGAGGGTTGACAGCAGGCTAAACCAAACTCTAAGCACATTTTGATTGCATAAGCAATCAAAAATAGATGAAACAACCAGAAATCAGTGGGAGAAGAGCTAGGACTGTAACAATAAAAACTATGTCTGCCTCCTTAGAGGGAGGAGAGCTAATGACCGCATCAGCTAGCCTTTCATTTTCTCACTGTTGCCGCCATGTCTCAGTCTCTCCCTCTCTCCCTTACACACACACATCCTGGCCTCAGTCTCTTCAACACATAAACGCTTCTAGAATACCATGACTTTCAGCAGTCTCTGCACTGAGTATGGAATACAACATTTAGGACTTATTGTTTCTTCTCTACCTTTTCTGTTTAATACAACATTCAGGCTGGCGGCCCATACAATAATAAAAATTCAAATTTCAAACTTGACCAAATGTAATACAGATTAAAATAAAACCAAAATCAAAGTCTATTGTTAAAATAATAAAAATAAATAAAAAATTTGATGAAAGATATATATTTTTTACCAAATTGTTAGAGGAGCCAACGTATTTCTTAGGGAGTGCATTTTAAAGCCTGGGAGCCACACAAGAGAAAACCATGTTCGGTATAAAAGAGATTTGAGCTTCTGGCAATAGAAGAGTTGCTTCTACTGACAGGTAGGTAAACTAACAAGTTTATAGCAAGAAACATGATCCTAGAGATAATCAAGCCAAAGGTCAACAATACCTTAAATTGAGGCCAGAAGGCAACTGGTAGTCAATATAGACCCTCTGTGATACCATAATTTCCACAGTCAGCAGCCTGGCCATCATATTTAGCGACTACTACTATTTCCAGACATATTTCAAGCCCCATATAATGTATGTTATAGTAGTCTGGATATGTGTTGCAGGGGTGGGTTCTAATTTACCTCGCTGCCGATTTGCTTCCTCCCGCGCCGTGTGGCCGTGCCTCGTGGGCGCGCGTACGCTTCGCTCGCGCACGCATGCGCAGTGCCGAAAAATTTAAAAAAATCCCCCCAAAAAGCCAAAAACAAGATGGTGACGCATGCACAGTGCCGGAAACTCGGCTTCTGCGCATGCGCAGAAGAAAATGAATTTAAAATCCCCCCCCCCCAAATTTTTTTTCAAAAAAAAAATTCCAAAAAAAAAAGATGGAGGCGCCCATGGACCGGCACCGACCAAACCAGATCCGTGACATCACTGTGACATCACCAGCAGGTCGCTACCAGTTCGGGTGAACTGGTACAAACCGGGAGGAACCCACCTCTGATATGTTGTAACCAACACATGGATAACCATTGCTAAGTCTAACTAATACGGGAAGGCTCACAGTTCTTGCAGTAGCTATAAATAAGTTGTTTGCCATATCACCACATGCAGTGTGGCTAGCTCAGGACCAAGACACACTCCAAATCTGGACAGCTGTTCTTTCTGAGGAAGTACAGCCCACACTGTGAGCTTTAACCACACTTCCAAAATCCAGCTTTTCCTTTACCTCCATCTTGCCTGAATTTAATTTCATCTTGCTCTTTCTCATCTAGCACATTATTAAGTTAGGCAATTTTCAAGAGTACCGATTGCTTCCTTGGAGTTAGAAGGTAGAGAGTAATAGAAACAACTGTCATCAGAAATTCCAAATGACTATACCCAGCAGTTTCATTTAGATGTTAAGCAGCAAAGAGGATGACAAGACAGAGTCCTGAGGGATACCATAGGTAGGTCAACAACCTAAATGTAAAACAGATGCCTTGGACACCTTTTGAGCATGTCCCAACAGGAAGTAGCAAATTTATTTATTAATTTACTTATATAGCCACCCATCTCAATTTATTTTGGTTCAGGCTTTTTCAGGAGATATCTTTTAAGCTGCTAACTTTAGGTATGCAGGGACACATCCTGCATTGAAGAAGATACCAATCACCTTCCTTAATGTAGCAGAAATTAGCTCGGGTGGGTAAAGCCTGAGCAAGCAAATGATGGCCCCTCATTCTCTCCCTGTACCCCATCTCCATCTGTAAGATCTACAAGCTGAAAAGAATTAAGATGAACCTGACAAGCAGCTGCCAAGGTTATTTTCCTGTGACCTGACCCAACGCTGGAGTCTAGATTAAACTGAATCTGATTGATTGATATAAATTGTTCACAGCGAGCTTCCAACTGTTCCGGCTCCCTCCTCCAGCATCTTGATGGAAGAGATACTGCACACTATAGAAAAGTATTAGCAGCCTATTCTGTGCTGACACAGTGAAGTATCCCTTTTCTCCACAGCCACCATGACAGTGTAGGATGCCAAGAGGGGCCCATTCCATGTTCAAGCCATCATAAGAGCCTCCTCCCTTTCTATGCTTGTGCTTTGCTTCATCTCTCGTAGCTCCTTGATAAACCAATGTGCAATTGAGCTCTTTAAAGAGGAAAGGAGGCACTGAGGGCCAATAATGTCAACTGCTCAGGCCTTCTCCACAGATCAGCCAAAGCTTTAGCAATATTGTCAGATGATAAGATAGAAAATTCCCCAAGTGCATGTAGAAAATTGAATTCATTATACACCATCGGATCATTGGGATGGATCATTTTAACCATTCCTTTACCCCTGCAGGGGTTTATAGCAGCTGTCAGTCTACAACAGACTAGGAACAACGGAGTTACAAGATTCCTCCACTTTCAGCTCATGGCTAGCAGATGAACAGGAAACTGTAATTCTATGCTGCCAACAATGATCTACCAGATTTTTAAATATAGTAGATCTAATATCAATTGAAACAACTCTCACTCTTTCAGTTCATTCTCTCATAGTGGGTTATTTCTGTATCAGTGCCCAAAGTTCAAATTTGGATGGATCAAATTTTCTTCTGAATCTTGAGCTGCTCTTTTTCTTAATTTGGGTCTTTCCCAACTTCCACTTATTTACAGCATGTCTACCAAATTGTCTTACTTTTTAGCCAATTATATATATAAAGTTTAAGTTACTTTTTTATACCTTAAATGCCAGGGTCTCATAGCTTCTTTTCTCTAAAATGTTAGAAACCCTGGTTTGATTTTTTTTGGGGGGGGAGCCTCTTCATTTGAACAGACTCGAAAACCAAAAAAGCAATTCATTTACAGCATATACACTTAACAATATTTCTGGGAAATTGTTTTTATCAACAAACAGCAATTAAAGAGACTAACAATAAAAAGACAGATGAAATAAGACAGTGAAATGTTGTTGAAATGTCCTGACGGTGAAAATGTGTTTCCAACAGCTCTTGCTATTGACTTGCTCTGAGGGCTTGGACTTTGCACCTTTAAAGGATAGAAACTAGTCATGGATGGTTCAGAAAGAATCAGCAAGCAAGAGACATTGGCCGTGAATTCAGGTGTTCTCTTCTAAAAGGCTTTGTTCTCCACAGATGGAGGGCAGCACTTATAACACTGTCCCCCATGCTTGTGGTGAGCCAACTCAAGTCATCTGGATGTGTAAGAAGGACAGGGCAATGCCCTTCCCTTTTTAGTCACAGAAACCAAGCATTCTGTCAATTGAATCACTTCAATTCTGGTGAAGCATAAAGATATTGTATTGAATTCATAGTTTGAGATTTTGAATTTAGCCTAAAAGCTGACAGGACTCCAGGAGAGTGTCCATAAGAGTCATCCTAAATAACACCTGTCATGTTCTGAATCATCTGAAAAGTTTAGCAATAGCACTTAGACTTATATACTGCTTCAAAATGCACAAAATGCCAATTTTTAAATAGAAAATCCTTCTCCCTTTGTGTATTTAAAAAGGAAAACGCACTCTGTGTATGCTCAAAACTTCTTCAATCTGTTTTTCAAATGCTCTGCCGTAGGGCCTTTGGTTGAACTCTGGTCGTGTTGGAATCAAATTCTGGCAAATCCTGGCACAGATCAGGGAAGAATAATGGCTGACTCCATTTCTGAACTCAGACATATGCATACTCCAGCTTTGTCCCTGAGTCAGAAAGGCCAGCCAATCCTTTGCATGAAACCAAAAGGGGAAGATGGAAAAGAGCAAAGCACATCAGCCTATAGAAGAGAATATCTGTAGCTCAGGGTTGAAATATGGAGTCCTTGATGCTCTCTGAGTTTCCGCACATCAGCCCAGCCTGCTACTAAAGAGATTAGCTCTTGTTTCATTGCACTGATGCTTCTGCTTTCTCTCTGATTCTGCTCCCTCCCCAGCCTTATCTCCTGAGTTCCAGGGTCCCTGGTGTCAGCACCGGAGGATCCTTTTGGATATTTGCAGGGTTGAAATATCACTCTTTAAAGGACAAACAAAAATCAAACAGAAACAACAGTAGCAACAACAGGGGGCAAAAAAAAAAAAAAAACCAGCAGCAATCATTAAATCCGTGTGTTCTGTAAACTACAAACACACTAGAGAGATTCAAAAGCCCAGCAGTTGCAAAGAGAAAAAGAGACAATCAGATCTAAGTCAGACAGAGAAGGATGTTCTGTAGCAAGACTTGGTTGCTATGGGGTCAGTGTTTCTTTTCTTTCCTCTCTCCCTTTCCCTTAGAACGAGCTTTCTTTTTCTTAAGAGACCGTTTCCAGTCAGAGCTTGAAAGGGGAGCAACCTTGCTTATAAGGCTTGCCTTGCCCCAAAATAATCATTATAGGCTGTTTCTGTCTGCACTAGATCCTTAAATATAGTAGAGAGTGGTTTACATCAAGGATCTCCAACCTTGGCAACTTTATAAGACTTGTGGACTTCAACTCCCAGAATTCCTCAGCCAGCTTTGCTGGCTGAGGAATTCTGGGAGTTGAAGTCCACAAGTCTTAAAGTTGCCAAGGTTGGAGACCCCTGGTTTACATTATATCTTGGGCCTAATTTGTTACAGCAGTTCTCACAACTTCCATTGATTGGAAGGTCATCCCAGACTACAGCAGAACTGCAGAATCTTAATCAGAAGGGGACTTGAAGGCCATCTTCTTTCATGGGACATTCTTTGAAGAGTCTCTATTGCCACCCGTAATCTTCAGACGGTATAGCTATTGACTGAGGGATTGTGAGAACTAATGTAACCCATCTCCAGTTCGAAGAAGCTGCTTTAAAAAGATTGTTCTGAAACCAGGAGGACGGTGTGTGTGAGTTCTTTCACATGCTGCGGTGTGAAAAATTATTTTGAATTTGTCCAGAGGAACCTCTCTTGCAACTCCAGTCAGGTCTAAAGGGAGCTGTCCAAAATGACAAGCAAAGCATTAATCCCTTTGTGCATTTCCCCAATGGACACAATTGCGTGTTCTGCCTCAAAGTTTAGGTTCTGTCAGCACATCAAGAGAAACTCTTTATCATTCCTTGCCATTCTGCAGCTCCCATATTTGAGGTAAAGATTCCTCCACATTTGGTCTTTTTCTTCTGGAGATTTTATGAATATGTCTGTGCAGTTTTCTTACAACCAGTGCAGAAGTATTTGCTTTAGTTTCTCCCTAGCTATAGTGTTTCCTGGAGGTCATTTATCGAAGTACTAACTAGGCTTAACCATGATTACCATCTGAGCTCAAACAAGGTCAGCCTGGAAAACTAAAGGGATTGACCTGCTGTGCTGCCCTGAATATATTCCTCCGCAGAACCCAGGACTTCATCTTAAGCCATATTTCATTGCTAAGTTTCATCTCTAAAACACAATGAGAACATAGCTAAGACACATACACTGTTATGATTTCCTAAAGAAATATTACTTTCCAGTGTCTAGTTCAAACCTTTTCCAGACTTTTAAATATAATATCTCATCATTTCCTTTGCTTGAAGCTTAAAGATTTTATATATAGATATATAGATAGCAGACCATAAATTCTAGTCCCACCTTCAGCATGAAGCCATCTGGGTGACTGTCTTTGAGCCTTAAGAAGAAAATGTTCTGAAATTGTTTACAACAAAAATTCATGGACTTGAAGCCCCACCACCCACCCCACTTTATTACAATCAAATCTACACAGAAGCATTGTCTGTAAAAAGGGTGTGGACAATATCTACCATTCATACTTTCCACACCCATTTGATTATTAATCACAATTGTTTATTTATTCACTTGTTGGATTCATATCTCACTTTTTGCCCCGGAGTTTCAGGTAACATATCTAACATTCCCTCCTCCAATGTTTACTTACCACAACTATCCTAAAAGATAAGTTAGGCTGCGGGAAAATGACTAGCCCAAAGTCACCAATGAGCTTCTGTGGCAGAAGGATTTTGAACCTGAGTTCCCCAGCCCTAGACCAACATCTAAAAACTAGACCATACTGGCTCTGGTCAATGTTCTACACATTGAGCATGTTGATGTTGCATGTTGCAACAAGGGCATTAACATAGTCACTTCATTCATGGTTGCTCATTTAGCCCTTAATGTATAACATAGAATAAGATTGTAAATTCTTGCCTAAGATCTTATAAACTAAAATTCAGGATAGGGAAGGTGACAGAAGAGAGGAGGCCAATAGAGGCAAAAGTAGAAGGTCCCCAACCCCTGGGCTGCAGCCCACTACCAGGCCGCAGCCTGTTCGAAACTGGCCCTTGGGAGAGATGGTCAAGCACGCACGCACGAAGCTCCACTCACACAAATGGAGTTTTGTGTGCAAGCGCTCTGCCGCTCGCGCGAGTGGAGCTTCGTGTGTGAACACAAGTACCCTCCACTCGTGCGCAGAGCTCCATTCATGCGAATGGAGGATGCTCATGCATGCCACTCGTACAAAGGGAGCTGTGCGCATGCGTGTGCCTGCCACTCACACACACACCATGCCGGGCTGGGCCGGGCCGGGCCGGGCCACCAAACTGGAGGGGTTGGGGACTGCTGCTTTAGAAGGATTTAGACATAAAAACCCCCCACATTTTGATGACTCACTCTTAGATACGCTAATTTCAGCATAAATGTTTATTAAACTTACAAATTTCCTTTGGGCCTTTTCCAGCTGTGTAGTGCAGAGAATGTTCTGCTTGATATTCAGAGACTGCTAGAATCAAGGGAAGAGTGCCAGATGCAAAACTCTTAGATTCTGTTGTTCCTATCCATTCATTCGCTCAAATGATTTTCTCAGATGGCCATATATTCTTCACCAAAATGGAGGAAACCCATTACTAAACAATGAAACAAATGTCCATGTGTGTGTGGGTGCAAAGCAGGAAATAATTACTGTACTACATTTTACGTAATAAAATGTAGCATGCGTAATAATATTACAAGTTAAAATACAGCAAATCTTATCATAGGAAAGGTAGCTACCTAAATATCCACTGATGATAAACCACTTTGTTGCCTATTTGTTTGTTTGTTTGTTTGTTTGTTTGTTTGTTTGTTTGTTAAACATGTACAAGATAGCAGGTATAGGTATAAACATAAACATAATCAAAGTGAATACAGATAGATGAGGACAATAGGACAGTAGGACAGGGACGGTAGGCACGCTGGTGCGCTTATGCACGCCCCTTACAGACCTCTTAGGAATGGGGTGAGGTCGACAGTAGACAGTCTAAGGTTAAAGTTTTTTGGGTTTGGGGAAGAAACCACAGAGTCAGGTAGTGAATTCCAGGCATTGATCACTCTGTTGCTGAATCATTTATTTAGGCATGTCCACTCTGCCCCAGACCTACAAAACCCTGCCTGCAAAGGAAGGATTGTTAGTTATGCCTTGCTCAGAGTAAGAACCAGGCTAGTTAATACAAGGTTGACTTGTGCTATTGCCATTTTTTAGGAATTAGAGAAATGCTTTAAAATGTCACGCTGCTTTTTTGCAGTTTATCAATCACAGTTTAAGGAGATGCAAGTTTGTTTGTTATTCTGATTCTTCATTTGTTACAATTATTGAGAACCTCATTTGCTTCAGAATGTGTGCATAAAAATGACATTTGTCTTGTGGGTCATTTTCCCCAGTTGCCTGCCTTGAATTTATTTTCATTGTTGCCTTAATTCCTTACTTTTATGAAATTCTAATGATGTGCTTTATTTTCAGTCTACCCCTTACTGCAAGAGATTAGGATTCACAATTTGGACAGACTATAAAATACTTGGCTTTATATCTTTCCTGAAATATATCACAAAACGTTGAATTAAATGGGTTAAGTGTGTAGATGCAATTTCAGTAGAAATAACTCGATGATTGAAATTTCTATTAAGTCTCTGGGGTAAGATTAATGTTATTAAAATGAATATTACAGGAAGATTAATGTATATTTTAAGAGGGATTCCACTGTTAATCCCCATTAGATATTTTACACAGATAAGTTAATGAGAATTTTTTTATGGCAGACTAACACCCCTTAAATATCATTAGCCAAACTGAGATTACCTTATACTGAAGGTGGTTTAAGCCTACCCAGTTTATAACTACAGGTAGTCCTTGACCTAGGACCAGTCACTTAGCAAACATTCAAAGTTACAACGAATCAAAAAAGGAATTGACGACCCAAATTTGAGATTCCAATGGCTACCCCCCCTCCCATGGTCACATGATCCTGTTTTGGGTGCGCCACAGCCAGATTGCATTTATGGCTGTTTGCAGCGTCCTGTGGTCATGTGACATCAATTTACAACAATATTTTTTTGTCAGAAACCAGCATTTACTTCCAGTTTCTGGCAGAAATTAGCCATTGTGAACAATGGGTTCGCTTAATGACTGATGTTTATCTGACAACCACCACATTTGCTTAACAAATGCCATGTTTGCTTAGCAACTGTTGCAAAAAAGGTTGTAAAATCAGGCACATTCATGTGATGACCCACTTAATGACCAGCATGACCATAATTCCAGGCTCAATTATAATCATTAATTGTGGATTACCTATGCAGGTAATCCTGGACTTACGACCACAATTGAGCCCAATATTTCTGTTGCTAAGCGAGCCAGTTGCTAGGTGAGTTTTGCCCCATTTTATGACCTTTCTTGCCACAGTTGTGAAGTGAATCACGGCAGTTGTTATTAACATAGTTATTAAGTGAATCTGGCTTCCCCATTGAATTTGTTTGTCAGAAGGTCGCAAAAGGGGATCGATCACGTGACCCTGAGCCACTGCAACCATCATAAATATGAGCCAGATGCCAAACATCTAAATTTTGATCATGTGAATGCTTAGGAATGCTGCAGCAGTCGTAAGTGTGAAAAATGGTCATGAGTCACTTTTTTCAGTGCCATTGTAACTTTGAATTGTCACTAAATGAATGGTTGTTCATTCAAGGGGCTACCTGTATATGTTGGCCTTTAACATCTACATTCTTTTGAAGCAAGGCTTTCTAATGAATATTCTCCTATTTGGGTCTATTTAGAGAGCAGATTCTGGCCTCTCCCTTCATCCCCCCCCTTTCCCCTCCCCTTTCAGTGTTAATCAAGATCTAATAGATCAGGTCTTCAATGAATTTCTCTCTCTGCTTTTCGCCTTCCTTCCTTCCTTCCTTCCTTCCTTCCTTCCTTCCTTCCTTCCTTCCTTCCTTCCTTCCTTCCTCCCTTCCTCCCTTCCTCCCTTCCTCCCTTCCTCCCTTCCTCCCTTCCTCCTCCTTCCCTCCCTTCCTTCTACATTCTCTTAATCCTGTAGATGTACATTCCCTCTTGTGAATGTACACCAGCATTTTTACTACATTAAGATCAGAACTCAAGAAATGTAAGTTTGCTGTTAGTATAGGATTGCAGAGCCCTGATAATGCAGTGGTTGTGCCAGTTAAGTATTCCAAAGGAATACTGAAAGGAACCCATATTTTGATTATAAATAGCTACAAGTCCATCCTTCCATTTCTCAGCTGGAGGGGGGGGGAAATAAAGAACTATGTCTAAATAACAGTATAAAGAAGGTAAATATATGTGGCCTGGAGCATTGGACATCTTCTCTTCCGAGACCTCTTTTCCAGAGAGGGACTGTTCTATCACAAGCATGTCATCCTGGGGCTGGATTCCTACCCCCATCTTATTTCCCCCACACAATGACTGATGTCAGGTATTGTTATGGGCATAAAGAGAAAATTTTCAGAGAGGGACCCAGCAAAGGAAGAGTCCCGTGCTCTCAAAGTGACAGGATGCATCTGTGCACATAGCCACTCAAAAAGAAGAACATCAGAATGTCATTTCAGACAAAGTAAAACCAATGTTCTAGTTATACTACCAGCCTTCTGTCTGGTCTAAGGCTGCCCCAGGAACTAGCCTTATCTTTTTTCCCAAAGGTGGTTTTTCAAGAGGCAACTGGACTTTCCGGTTTTTCTTTGAAGACATTTCGCTTCTCATCCAAGAAGCTTCTTCAGCTCAGAGCTACCTAATTCTTCAGAGCTGAAGAAGTTTCTTGGATGAGAAGCGAAATGTCTTCAAAGAAAAACCAGAAAGTCCAGTTGCCTCTTGAAAAAGCACCTTTGGGACAACCACGACCTGGATGACTGAAAATCTCCATAGACATTTAGCCTTGTCTTTATACTTGCCCTACTTCAGCAGCAGATGCAGGTAGAGAGAAGCAAGGTATGGGTGAAGACAGCTGACAGTTCCATCTGACATGATTTGCACCGCCTACCTAGCCTATCATTTTTCAGAGAAGTGAAAGCTGTGGTCCCATCACTAGCATTGAAAAAAAATGACTCCATTGTCAAAAGTTAAGGGAGGGGTTCAGCATGTTTCTTCATCTCAAGCAATGTTTGGGGCCAGCACTAAGCTCTGCAGAAGTTTTAGGAAGGGAGTTTTTTCCAGCTCTACCCAATGGCACCCCCCCCCCCAGAGATGGTCCAGGGCTCACACCTTAGGAGAGCTCCTAAATAACCGTGTTGATGGCCCTGCTGTATATACTGCTGCACAGGCTAGTTGGCAGAGCCTGCTTGGTCCATGGTTTTTCTTGCAAAAGGTAGCCCTGGAGATGCAGAGCTAGTAAAGGCCCCAAAATGGCAAAGAAGCAATCTACAATGCACACATTCACTGCGCATCCACAGCTTGCTATTCTTATTCCTGTTCATTTGTTTACTTGCTGAGCAAACAAAATGTCACTATGTGCAGCTTATGTACAACAATATTTTCATTTCAAAATAGATATCAATATGGATATGTGTGTGTATGTGCACTTGCACACACAGATGCCTACATATACAAACAGGTGTACTTTTATGGAAGACCTGTAAATGTTTTGAACATCTCTATTAAATATTTCTACCCAAAGTTAATCTGGCAGAAAACATATTTAAGTAAAACAATCTTTAATTAAATGTTTAAGCTCTTGCTGTTTTGTTTATTTTTTGGCCAAAGCAATTTTCCACATCTTTAAGTACTTTTGATTTAAAGAAAAATATACTTTAGTTTTTCCATTTTTTATTTTGACAACAAACCTAGTGGTTAAAAATGGGAATCAATTTACATCAATGTACATTCAGAAAAATAATAAAACTAAAGATTGTCAAAAATGGTTGGGTGAGGTACATGAATTTTTCAAAACATACATCTCAAAGGAATGACTAATTGGGCATGGGTAATTACCTACCATGACTAATTACCAGAGATAATGTTATCTACCAGTTATTGAAAATGCATTCCTTTGATCCTAATTTAATATATTTACTATCTTTACTACTATATCACATTGGCTCTTAATTTGGAGATTGCTGAACTAAACCATCTGGCTGATTATTTGCATTTTATATTAGTCTGAAATGTAATCAATATATGACTTTTAAATTAATGTATCCAAAGTTCACATTAATTTATAAATCTAGGAATGCCTAAATAGTGTGACTTTCTATGCTTCTCATCTCCTGGCACATTCTATGTCCCCTCCCTAAATATAATTTCCAACCAGCAATCCTTAGGCAAGAAAATGTGATTAGGAGAAGAACCATTCTCTATACAAGACAAGTGACAAACTGCATACAAGTTACTATGTCTGAAGATGGAGCACTCAGTTCAGTAGTGAATGGCAAATTCCTGTAGGGTTGCTGTAAAACATTTCTGTAGTGCTATAAATTTCCCCAGCCCTTTGCTGAGAATCAATAAAATATATCCCTGCCATGAAAAATGTACAGATGAAAAATGTCTTATAATTTAAATTACTTGAAGGATCACAAACTTTTGTAACTGAATTTTTGTAGAATTTGCCCTTAGTCGCTGACCAGCAAGACAGGGTCAGTTTATTTTGAGTTGACAGTTTGGTAACCATAAAATGAATTGCTAATAATTTACACTCTTTTCTCTTGTCCATCCTCCATTCCAATGGTCTTGGCTTCTATAGGTGAGAACAATCTTCAGTCTATTTCTGGGAATTCACTATTTCTGTTCTATTCTCTTATATGCTAGATTGTCACTGAATTGTATTTTGGAAGAAAAGTAGACCCTTGGAACCAATGTTCCTGTCCATGGGTGGGCAGGAAAAATCAATGAAAATAGCGTATCTTACATAAAGTGAACAATTCATTGGTCTGGTAATTGTAGATTTGGATGTGGGGGGCACATCCTAAGAAACAGCTCCCCATTTGATGATAGGGTTGCAAAGTCAGCACCATAAAAGGGTTTTAACATTAACAATTTATAGTGGACATAATACTGGACTCTGAAAGTTAGAAGGGCCAATCCACACAAAATGTCATCTAGAAAAATGCATTCTGTTTCATGATTTTGTCCTTTGAGCGGATGAAGCATTTTCTGTGATATATTTCCTCTCTGTGATCCTTCTAATCAGAGAACTTAAGATATAGTGGTATTTTACATACAGTATACCAGAATTCAGATCTTTCCCTTTTTATATATATATATATTTATTTTGGCTGTTTGTTTTCTCCAACCAGTGTCTCTTTCACCAGTTTTTCTGTACATAGGCCATTTCTCCATTAGACTTTATAGCAATTTTTTTAACATCACCCAACCATTATTGTGGTGATATCAAACCCATCTTCATTATTGCTATATTAGCACAATGGCTAATGACTTTAGAAGGTCATTAGTGGGGATCATATTTTAAAGAAATTTTATATAACAATTTCAGCTCAGCCTGATGTGGGCAATTCAACCTGAACATATCTCTCTCTCCATAGTAAGCCAGTCTTCAAAACAGTGTTTGTTCAAAGACTTTGAAATAGTGTAGTGTGATAATCTTAATATTAGGGCACATTTAAATTATTATAGGGCTGCAACTTTGCAACACTATAAAGCCTGACTATTTTATCCATGAAAACCATATCATCGCATGCATTGCCTGGACTTGTCTAGGCAAGCACATGCCAGCCTTCTCCAACCTGGTAGCTGCCCTGATGAGTCATCTACAGTTCCAATAATCACCAATTATTGAGAAAACTACCAAATATTGAAATGGTTGAGTTTGAATAACGTTCCACACTCTGGAGGGTGCTAGCTTGGGGTTAACATAATATATTTTTTTCCCATCATATGATTGGTTTCACCATATGAAAACTGACACAAAAGTTTCAGTTGGTTGTATGACAAATGACAGTTTCGTGTTCTTGTATACTAAATTGTACTACAGGTAGTCCTCAACTTACAACCACAATTGAGCTGAAAATTTGTTGCTAAGTGAGAAATTTGTTAAGTGAGCTTTGCCCCATTTTACAACTTTTCTTGCCACATTTGTTAAGTGAATCACTGCAGTTGTTAAATTAGTAATGCGGTCGTTAAGTGAATCTGGTTTCCCCATTGACTTTGCTTGTCAGAAGGTTGCAAAAAGTGATTACATGACCCCAGGACACCGCAACATAAATGTAAGTCAGCTGTCAAACATTCAAATGTAAATCACATGATTATGGGGATGCTATAACGGTCATAATTGTGAAAAATAGTCATTTCAATGCCGTTGTAACTTAAAATGGTCACTAAGTGAACTGTTGTAAGATGAGGACTACCTGTATAGGAACATTTTTGGGAACACTATTTTTAATCCCCTCTCCTCTCCATTTTGCAGATGGGATCCACAGTGTGACAGCCCAGTGTGTCCTGCGTGTCATTGTCATCACCGAAGACATGCTGGCAAACAGTATCACAGTGCGCCTAGAGAACATGTGGGAGGAGCGATTCTTGTCACCTCTTCTCGCCAACTTTCTAGAGGGTGTGGCTACTGTGCTGGCTACACCCAAGGAGGATGTCTTCATCTTCAACATCCAGAATGACACAGACGTCGGAGGACAAGTGCTGAACGTCAGTTTCTCGGCAATGTCGCCCCGGAGTGGCCACTTTTTTAGTTCAGAAGAGCTTCAGGAACAGCTGTACATGAAACGCATGACCCTCACCTCAGTCTCCATGCTGGAAGTATTGCCCTTCGATGACAACGTTTGCCTTCGTGAGCCCTGCCAAAACTATATGAAGTGCATCTCTGTGCTCAGGTTCGACAGCTCGTCTCCTTTCATCGCCTCCCTGTCCACCCTCTTCCGACCCATCCACCCTATCACAGGCTTGCGCTGCCGCTGCCCTCAAGGCTTCACTGGCGACTACTGTGAAATGGAGATTAACCTCTGCTATTCCAACCCCTGCCTCAATGGCGGAATCTGCACCCGCAAGGAAGGAGGTTACACCTGCATCTGTCGCCAGCACTTCACAGGTCAGGCTTTAATTTTTTTGGGATTGGAGTTGGGGCTATTGGCTACAAGTTTTCAAAAATGCTTCCCTATTTAATGGCTCTATTTGGGTGTGAGAGACTTCACACCAGGGATGGGTTCCTCCTGGTTCGGACCAGTTCTCCTGAACCGGTAGCAGCCCGCTGGTGACGTCATGATGACATCACCAAACCTGATCGGTCGGTGCCGGTCCGTGGGGGCCACCATCTTTTTTTTGAATTTTTTTTTGAATTTTTTTTCCTTCTGAGCATGCACAGAAGCCAACTTTCGGCACTGTGCATGCGGTTGCCATCTTTTTTTCGGCTTGGTTTTTTTGGGGGGGGATTTTTTGTTACTGCGCATGCGTGCAAAGCGCACATGAAGCGCAAGCGCGCCCACATGGCACGCCCACGCGGCACGCCCACACGGCGCGGGAGGGAGTGAACCGGCAGCGAGGTAAATTGGAACCCACCCCTGCTTCACACCCACTGTTAAGGAGAGGCTCTGCTCGCTTTGGGTAGTTACCCCAGCAATGCTAGTTCTACAGCAACTAATTTGGAAATTAGCTAGTTCTATCCCCCTTTGGTGGAAAGAGAGGCTCAGAAATCAATTAGCAAGTGAAGGTTTTTGCTGTGTATCAGATACCTATAAGCAGAAGCTAATTAAGTTATGTATTGATGAAGAGGAAGATGCAGTCATGGTAAGAAGCATAGTTGTCTACCACTTTCTTCATGTCAAGAAATTTTTCAACAATCATGATAGATTTGTAACTTAACTATTTGTTACACGATTTTTCAGGTACTGGTTGTTGTAGTGAGGACTGTTTTGTTTTTCCATGATGGTTTGTTTCTGTGTATAGAAAGTCTTATTGGGTATTTCTGCAATTGCCCATAGCAGTCTTACTCAGAAAAGCATCACATTCACTAAATACTGTTATTTTGAACTAGGCCAAACTTTCCGGATTGCTTTCTAGACTAGTTTTCTCTTCCTGTCCAATAGTTCAAGAACATCCCCTCAGGAAATTTCAAGGCACCTGGGATGATATCACTGCAGCCATATCAGAAGCAGTACTGTTAGATGGTTAGCTTCCTTAAATATTGAATTATAACAACTATCCCATTGCAATTGTATGGCTCCATAGTATGATGTTTTTGTTATGATTTTATCTTAATTTAATATATTATCTCCTATATTGTACTGTCCACTTATATTATCTCTATATCTCTGTATCACTATATAGCTATATCTCTCTGTTTCTATCTCTTTATCTCTATGTCTGTCTATATCTGTCTGTCTGTCTGTCTATCTATCTATCTAAGTATCTATCTATCTATCTATCTATCTATCTATCTATCTATCACACAATATTTAAACTAAATTTGTATATCAGTGATTGCATGACGTCTGTAGATGCCACATGTTAAATAAAATAAAAATTCCTGTCCAAGATAGCATGGCAAGAGAAATTGGAGTAAAGGATCAGATCAATGCCTAGCTGAGTAAAATCTGCATCCTTTTCATGGGGCTTCTTACACAGTCTGGCTACCGGGGAACACAGTTATATCAAATCTTGTCAGATAACATTGCTCTCATTTTAAAATCAGCAGATATGGTCATTGGAGATTTCTGCTATTTTTTTATTTGAATATAGGGGCTGCTATAATTGGTTCAGGCAATTTGATGTTTCTGTACGCCATATTGGTAAACTTTACAGGAAACAAAGGGATTGATGTACTGGGCTGGACTGGCTTCTGCTGGGTATTTTGGGGTGGAGACGTGAGTGATTGAGGTGTCTTTAAGGACACTTCTAAAGCCATCAAGTTAAAGAACCATAATATACTGTATTGTATTGTGGATGGAGTTATCGCAAGCCATCCCAACCAATCCTTGCTCCCCATTGGAGTCTCTTATAGACCCAATCATTGCTCAAATCATGGTTCCAACACAGTTGTTTAAATACACTGCAGTCATTATGCAAAACAAATGTTGCACCCTGATAAAAGCAATCACACAAAAGCCAAGGATTGTAATATGACTTTCTGCAGATTTAAACACCAGAATAGAAAGATATAAGTAAAATATTTCTTTTTGTTAATTTTTGTTTCGGTTTGACTTGTGCTCCCTACCCAGCCAGCAAAGAAGCAATAATGTCTGCCCTCATAAGTTAATTTCATCTCAGATCATTATAGTGGGCAGAACAGGGTTGGCTGGTACTTAAATTACACAAGGACTTAATTGTGATCTGGAAAAGTAACTAGCTTTACTCTTGGGGGGGGAAATGGACAAAGTTGTCTTTACTCAAAATCTTAGCAACTGTATTTTTCTTGAGTAATACATTATTATACGGGTGAAAATAAAGTACCAGAGGTATAGAAACACTCATGCTATCGTTAGCAGGATCAGAGTCATACTTCTAAGTCTCCCTTGAAAGCGTCTTCAGCAGTTTGCAATCTGTCTCATGTTTCACAGCAAAAGTACCTGCCAGTTGCCAATATAAATTCCAACTGCTACCCATAATTAATTTCTGTTTGCTGAGTTAATCCTTTACATCAGTGGTGGGTTGCTGCCGGTTCGGACCGGTTCATTAGAACCAGCAGCGGAAATTTACCGCCGCTTGCAGAACCGGCAGCGATGACCGGCGGTCCACACTTCCGAACCGGTCCTCCGGTTGCCGCGGCTTGCAAAAAAAACCCTCTGCGCATGCGCAAAGGCTTCTGCGTATGCGCAGAGGGTCATTTCTGGGTCTTTTGTGTGATGTGACTGGGGCAGGTGTGCACGTGAAGTGAGCGCGCACACACAAAACGCGCACTTCCGTCGCGATGCGAACCGGTAGGGAAGGTAAGTGGAACCCACCCCTGCTTTACATGGTATTGCCTGGGGGGGGGGGATCCTCAGTTGAGTGATATTTTTTCAGGAATACAACTAGAAATAAGGAATGAAAAGAATGAGAAGTTGCAGTATCAGCAAAGTTCAAGCAAGGCAGTACTATCAATGGGCAGTTGATATAAGATCTTCCAACAGACCTTAAATACCAGCTGCTGGGGAGGAAGATAGCCACCTTCCTCTCTCTGCCTGGGACTTCCCAGATAGACCAGGTTGGCCACTATTAGGTCAATGAACATTGGATTACAGGTAGTCCTTGACTTACAACCATTCATTTAATGAATATTCCAATTTATGAGAGTGCTTAAAAAAAAGTTACTTACGGCCAGTTCTAATACTTATGACCAATCATGTCACTGCAGCATTCCTGCAGTGACATGATTGCCATAATCTTCTCAGGGAGCTTCCAACAAGCAAATTCAGTGGGGAAAGCCCGAATCACTTAATAATCACACCGATTCATTTAATGACTGTGGCAAAAAAAGGTTGGGTCACTAAGTAAATTAGGAAGCAATTTAGTTAGTGACTGCATTGCTTAGCAACAGAAGTTCTCACCTCAGTTGTGGTCATACATTGAGGACTGATCTTTAGTTGAATCTTTGGGCCAATACAGCCTAGCTCTTACTGTAGTCTTTAGCTATATTGGGTTTTTTTTTAAGTTCTGGCATAAACTTGTTTATTTTTTACCTACTTGTTCACTGTATACTTATTTCTTATGAAAGAGGAAAAATGCCATTATCGGCATTCATAACCAATTTACTCTGAATTTGACTTTTGTGTAGCCTATTCTACTAATTAATATGTTCCCTGCACAGAGGGAGGAGGAGAAAAATCTTGGCCATCTTTCCATTTTTCTTGTCCTCCCATCTTCTTCCACCAGTGAAGAACAAAGACAGGGCCACTATGCTGTTTGACAAAGTCCATTTAAAATGTGACAAGCTTCCTCTAGACTTGCCCAAAGAAGCTGGGGTTTATTGAATATCCAGTGCTGGTAGAAGAGCAAAAGGGCAGCAGAGCACAACTTAATAGAATAGAATAGAATAGAATAGAATAGAATAGAATAGAATAGAATAGAATAGAATAGAATAGAATAGAATAGAATAGAATAGAATAGAATAGAATTTTATTGGCCAAGTGTGAGTGGACACACAAGGAATTTGTCTTGGTGCATATGCTCTCAGTGTACATAAAAGAAAAGATATGTTCATCAAGAATCATGAGGTACAATACTTAATGATTGTCATAGGGTACAAATAAGCAATCAGGAAACAATATTAATATAAATCGTAAGAATACAAGCAACAAGTTACAGTCATACAGTCATAAGTGGGAGGAGATGGGTGATGGGAACG
>QLTV01002113.1:627439-661166 GCA_003457575.1 Thermophis baileyi | reverse complement strand
GCAATTCTGTCTGATCGTTGCATCTGAAAACCTGGGATATGCATGCTGCTATCATCAACTGATTGAGTTAACCAGGTTTCAGAGAAGCATAATGCTGCTGAATTGTAAAAATCAGAATTGTATCTGTTTAAAAGGAGTATTTCATCCATCTGAACGTAAGTTAGTTAGGAAGATTGAAGGCAGGGGGGTTTTATTTCTCCTATTCCTTAGCCTGTTTAAAATTCCTGCCCTTTAACCTCTCCGTCTTCATTTCCTCCGTTTGGTTTTTTTGGTAATCCATAGCTCCGGGGAAATTGCTTCTTCCTGTGTTAGAATCTCCTCCACGTTTGTAAAGACAGGGGGGTGAGATCACAGAAAGCTGCTCCTTAAAGAAAAGTTCCTTAATTCTTAGCAGATGGTCTTGTGAGTATGAAGTCTGTAGTGAATCACAGAGAATAATAAAAAATAAAGAAACCATTAGAGAGCATTTCACCGAGGCAGCCTTGGGCGGCACCATCTTGGATCCTATTAAAATGTAAAATGTAAAAATGTAATTTAAATTCTAAATTACATTGTATTTAATTCTAAATATATACTGTATTTTTTGCTCCATAAGACATTCCGGACCATAAGACGCACCTAGCTTTTGGGGAGGAAAACAAGAAAACAAAAAATCTGCCTCTGCCTCCCAGCCCTAGCACGTGGCTCGTCAGGGCTCAGCTCTGTTGCACCCACCACTGGTCAGCTGAGCGACAGCTGGATCCCGGCCACCCATAGCCCTGCCAATCAGCAGGCTGGCCGACCAGAAACAGGGCTATTGCTACCTCCTCTGTGTCTGCTGCCTCCGCCGGGGAATGCTAGAACCTTCACCAGCATTCCCCGGCTATCACCGCTGCTCACCGCCGCCACTGCTTGCCGCCCCCACTCGCGGCAAATGGCGGCAGCAGCAACAGGCAGCGGCAATAGGCGGCAGTGATCCCCGCCACCTGGAACAGCTGATCAGTGGTATTCCGGGAGGCCAATCCAACCGCCAATAGGTGGCGGCAGTGAATGGCGGTGAACGGCGGCGAGCGGTGGCGATAGGCAGCGGTGGTGATAGGCGGTGGCGGCGATAGGCAGCAGCAGCAATAGGCGGCGGTGGCAACAGGCCGTTAGCTGCTGCTGCCTGTCGCTGCCGCCGCACCAACCCCCCCCCCGCCACAGCCCGGTCTGTGATGCAATATTCGCTCCATAAGATGCACAGATATTTCCACCCACTTTTGGGGGACAAAAAAGTGTGTCTTATGGAGCAAAAAATACGGTATTTTAAAAATGCTTAAGGAAGACAAAAATAACACAAAAGGGTATTAAAAAGATAGAATTTCTTCCATTTTAGCATTTTGAAAGAACGTAGACATGTTGAACATTAGAGAAAGTGAAGCAAACACATTTCAATGATGTTTGTTGCAGAGACAGCTACTGATATCATTGACCAGACTAAGCATCATTTGGGATTTTATTTCCCACATTTACTGTGCAGACAAGGAAAAATTATACACTTTGTGGAGAGGAACAGCAAACAAGGGATCAGTTTCTCAAACTATACCTCCCCTTGTCAAAAGGAGTTTGAGATTGCCACTGACAGGAGCAAAAGGCTTGCCTCTGTACTGGTCCTATGAAGAGATAACCAAATCAGCAATAATGAACCCTTAAGAGGCTTTCAGGTCATACATTTAGAGAAGGGGTCAAGGGTTCATATATTTCCTTCCCTGTCATTTCCTGACATCCCCCTGTGGATCTAACTTGAGACATCAAGAACAAAATGGAGAAAGCTGAATTCCTGGCTATGAATTCAGACTGAAAGGAATCTGCTTTTTCCATCATCATCTCTTCACTTATTTCCTTTGCTGGAACTCCTTGATAAACCCAGGTTGCCCCTCAGGATCAGTCATCCAAGAGAGAAACAATCACATCCAGTGCCCTGGTAACCTTCTTGTTCCAGATGCAGAGTGGATCTGTTTACCAGGCTGCTGAGAAAATCTCCAAGCACTTTCAAAAAGCCATCTGGATCTATCAAGCAGCTGGGGCTGACTGTTCAAATAGGGCCAAAAATCCTCCTTGCAAAGATCAGAATTTTCAGTAATGTGCATCGTAATTAGAAAATGATCTGAACACAGTTAGGAATTAGTGACAATGCCTCCCGTATCTAGATCATGTGCCATCTGCTCTAAAGTAAACATTAGATCTAACAAGTGGCCATCTCTAGTAGACATAGCTGAGATAACCTGAGACAACAAATTCAGGATGGTCACAGCCATGGAATCCTGAGCTCCTCTGAATATCATCCCAAGATCCTAATAGCTGAAATCCTGCAACACTGTAAACCTGGGAGAACCCACTGGCAACCCAGCAATAAGATCTAGCTGCACTTCAGGAAGGATTGCTGTTGGGCAGCGGGGAAACTCTTACTTTTGCCAGGATGCAAACTTGGAAATGTTACTACATCTTTAATGAGCTGAGCTGTAAGAGACAATGCAATCGTGGCATATAAATTCCTGTTCCTTTCTGGATCATATCACCTGCTCTTTTCTATTATTCTCAGTGGGCTCATGCTGAGTAAAGCAAGCTACTGTAGGCGAGAAAAGCACAAAACAGGAATGAAAGCGATTACACCCAATGTTCCACCTTTCTTAAAGGTATTAAAAAGAGCTGGGTTTTATGACCCAACAGTCCCGGGAGCCTGTGTTGCTTTATATGGTGCTACGGTAGTGTTGGGCAGGTTGCTTAGAAATGATCTAATGTAAGGGCATGAGAAAAGTAGTCTACATGATTTGATTAAAGGCCCATCTAGTCCATCACAGTTTCTCAGCTAAGTGCTTCTGAAAAGCTCATCAACAGGACATTAACTGGTCCCATTACCCTTGCTGCTTTTCTTTGGAAATTGATATCAGCATAATTACTCCTAGGCACCGCCTTGCCAAAGTTGATTCTGCCTGTCCTGTCTGAACATCTCAAGGAGAATTTTCGCAGAATATTCTCTCAATTGGAAATACATGGGCCTTTTTACAATGACCTCTATGCTCTGGAAGACTCTTTAAAACCACATAAAATCTCATGTCATCTTGAGTAGTCACTTCAGCGGTGGGTTGCTCCCAGTTCGGCCTGGTTCTTAGAACCGGTAGCGGCGGTGGTGGGAGGCTCCGCCCACCCGCCCAGGACGCTTCTGCGCATGTGCAGAAGCGTCGTGAGCGCGAGCACGCACACGAACCGGTAGCAACGGGTTTTAGAACCCACTACTGAGTCACTTCCATATTCTAATACTCCCTTAAGAGCTTGGTGGCGCAGTGGTTAGAATGCAGTACTGCAGGCTACTTCCGCTGACTATCGGCTGCCTGCAATTTGGCAGTTCAGATTTCACCAGGCTCAAGGTTGACTCAGACTTCCATCCTTCTGAGGTTGGTAAAATGAGGACCCAGATTGTTGGGGGCAATATGCTGACCCTGTAAACAGCTTAGAGAGAGCTGTAAAGCACTTTGAAGCAGTATATAAGTCTAAATGCTGTTGCTATTAAGTCAAGCTTAATTTCACTACTCAGTGGACTTGTCCATGTGGTTTTCTTCTCAAGAATATGAAAGTGACTTGTGATGCCTTCTTACAGTTCCTGTCTCTGCCATCCAAGTATTAGCCAGAACTGATTTGCTTAGGGTATTTTTTTAAGGTTTAGTAAACACATTAACCAACCAAGAGATTGTGGTTAGACTTTCCATAACTACAATAGCACTTAGCAATAGCACTTAGATTTATATACTGCTTCACAGTGCTTTACAGCCCTCTCTAAGTGGTTTACAGAGTCAACATATTGCCCCCAACAATTTGGGTCCTTATTTTACCCACCTCGGAAGGATGGAAGGCTGAGTCAACCTTGATAGCCTTTGACTTACAACAGTTTATTTAGTGACTGTTCGAAGTTACTATGGCACTGAAAAAAGTGACTTGTGACTGTTTTTCACACTTACAACCATTGCAGCATCCCCATTGTCATGTAATCAAAATTCAGCTGCTTGGCAATTGACTTATATTTATGACGGTTGCTATGTCCCGGGGTTATGTGATCACCTTTTGCGACCTTCTGACAATCACCGTCAATGGGGAAGCCAGATTCACTTAACAATCATGTTACTAACTTAACAACTGCAGTGACTCACATAACAACTGTGGCAAGAAAGGTTGTAAAATGGGGCAAAATTCCTTCAGGGAAGGTAAAGAGGAACAGTTTTTGCATTTACTACCTGATTATCTTTCTAGGATAAAATCTGGCAGGCAGGCATTCTTCTCTCTCCCTGTTGGATTTAGATCTGTGTTGAATTTCCATGCAGGTTCTGAGGTTTTTGCTATCTTGTGTAGATTATTTTTAATGATTAGTATGATTCAGTTAAATGTAAGTTTAATTAAAGAAGAACAAACTCTCAGTTTTAGCAATTGAAACAGTTGTTTGACCTCAGCTGTACTATGCTGAATGAAGCTTTCCAGCACATGGTCTGAAAGAATGAAATCTCAGATGTGTAAAAGAGCCTTAGCCTCTTGTGCTCCTCCCTCTCCTCCCCCCTCTCCTCTTTCTTCTCCTTCTCTTTCTCCTCCTTCTCCTTTTCCTTCTCCTCCTTCTCCTCCTGTCCAGATCAAACTTTAGACTGCCAAAATGAATCCACCTTCTTGATTTTGTCCATTGGCCAAAAATAAGTCATTGTCACTGTAATTTATCACTTGCAAAGAGAAAACTCCTTTCTATCACTCTTTATTCCTATTGAAAGGAAATATGGCAGAGTTACCTGACATACTGTACCTTATACTGGTGAAGATTGTGAGGAGTTTGGCTTGTCAGAAGTATGATGCATGTTGAATGCTGATAGTTTGGTTGCAAATTCCACATACGCTAAATGGTAAATAGTGCCATCACATGGCTGTTCAGGCAAATGACAATATAGGCAAGGCTAAATGATCCTAGAACAATCTTCCCCAATTTGATACCCTCCAGATATATTGGAGTTGCCTTTAGCCAGCATGATTAGGAATTCTGGGAGTTTTAGCTCCACCACATACAGCCTCACTTCATATGGTACAGTTGCCCAGAAACTATATATTTACTGTAGATTGCAGTTACAGTTTAACTTTTAATGAGTGTATCACTGTTAATGGCCAGTGCCAGAAACAAATCATACCATTTATACAGTCACAAGCATGATTGTCATATTGCATATTGTCTTTGAAAAGGATACCTTCTAGGGCTACCCAACAATTTAAAACTATCTCATAGTTCCATCACTTTTTCACAATTGCATTTATGGAGGATGGTAGTGATGATGACAAAATCATCATAGGTAGAATTTAGTATCAGCATGCTACACCTTGATGCCATGGTATCAAAAACCACTAATTCAAGAAAGGCTGAAAAAGAAACAGTTTCTCCATTAGTATAAGCCTGAAACTGATGAAACAGGAATCATTGATTCTCCAACCAGAAAAGATTTTTTTTTTGTAAACAAGGGACTGATGACCCAAATATGTTAGAATAGTCAGAAGTAGGCATCTAGTTTTTGACTTAAAATAGCAGAAGGAAGAGGCCCAGGATTTAAAACTCAAGATTAACTTATACAGAAATCATGATTCCATTTTCCGGTGCTGTTAACTGGAGAATTTCTTTACATATGAGTACCTAATTTTCTACACTAAATATATTACTACTGTATATATTACTTTTTTTACAGTATATCTACTTTAAAATGCAGAGCAGGGAGAAATTTTTGACTGCCATATCTGATGTCAAGCTCTGGTACCCAATCCTCAAACAAAAATATCCATGACATCCATTATGAGAGCAGCCAACTCTGAAACTTGGCCATTCAATCAGGAGAAATCCCACTTGAATTGCAATGTTTCCTCCATGATTACCACCACTTTTTCAATCATTTTACCCAATTGTGGATGTTTGAATATTGACCTCTAATTACTTTTTTTTAAAGCTCCACTACAGGCTTTTTCAAAGTACAAACTCCCTTGAGTCAAGCATCCCTGCTGGTAATCCCATGCGTACTTGCATGTAACATCCATGTTGCCACATGGACAATAATATGGACATAATATGCCATTGACTTTTTCTATATATTTTTTCTGTACAGTCTAGACTGCCATTATGGAACATCCCGGTGGTTCTCTATCCAATCCTAACCGTGCCTGATCTTAATAAGCTTTCATCACAAGCCAAAGTCAACTTGGTGCTGCAAGGTGTTGTGGCACAGGCTAAATTTGGAAGTCTAATCTGATTTTTTCTTTAGATAAAGAGACATCCTGCTTTTGCTCAGAGTGGTCTTTTTGATGTTCACAAAGGGATTTTCTAACAATTTCTGTCTAGAAGTTATAAGTTACATTGTGCAATGGTGTTAGAACATACCCTCCAAATAACTTGGCCATGTACATGGGTATCAAAAATTCACATTGATCCAGTGTAACTAAGTAAAAGAAGTTACCAGACAGTCCCATAATTCACTTTTCTTCACTAGCAGCAACCAGGATGGTCTGTCCAGAACAGACTTCATGCCAACAAACACACTTACACAAAAATAAATCACAACTAACTTATTAGAATTTGGGGATCAAATTCTGGAGTGGTTAGTAATGTGAATCAGCTCTCTCCCAACTTGAAATGATTCAACAGGCTGCAAACGGGGGCAATAAGCACAGAGAAATAGTGGGTTGTTGTTTTTTGCTGCAGATCTCATCAATGTTTATTATTTCAAATAGGCTTCACACTGCCTTATCAAATTTGAACCACGTTGTCATCCACTTACACTCTTGTCTTACCACTTCAATTTCCTCAAGTCCTCTAAAGCAGACTGGAGAGGACCCTGGTAGTGATAGTGTCAATTACTTCAGCAAATACCCTATTCCATGTAACAACTAGGGTATTGATAGAAACCTTGGTAGGATTAATCACAAACCTTCCTAGGCCATCTGGAATCCTTATAGATCTAATAGCCTTTTTAGACAACCATCTTAGTAGGTCCAGTAGTTTTACAGAGATGAGATGTAGCCATTTAACCAAATGATGGGCAATTTATGACAGTGGAGAGAGCCTTGAAATACAAATACAAATATGGAAATACAAATATGGCATAGCATGGTTTTAATATTAACATAACATAATGCAACACAGCAGAATATAATGTAGTATCTGTATGATGTTCATATGTTCTATATGATAGGAATCCCAGTTCTTTCCTTTACTGTAGCTTTTGCCTTATTCCAGGGGTGTCAAACTCAAGGCCTGGGGGCCGGATCCGGCCCGCGGGGATCCAGCTGGCGGGGTACTTAGATCTGGCCCACGGGGCCACCCTGGAAACAGCAAAGGATTGGCCTGCGGTGCCTCTGCCAGGAAATTTTCGCTGGCAGCGGGTTGCAGGAAGCCGTCGCATCCAAAAATGGAGCTCGGGAGCCCGTTTTTGCTGGCAGAGCGCTCGGGCCACCACAGGCGCCCCCGACACAAGTGATGTTGAGCTGGCCACGCCCACCATGGCCACGCCCACCATGGCCATGCCCACCATGGCCACGCCCACCATGGCCACGCCCACCCTGGCCCCCCAAGGTCAAACACAACCCTGATGCGGCCCTCAATGAAATCAACTTTGAAACCCCGGCCTTATTCTGTCTCAGAGGCCCTCTGATCATTTCATTTCTTCTCCTCTTCTTTCCCAATAGGTGATAATTGTGAAGTGGATAGTCGGGCAGGACGTTGTGTTCCTGGAGTGTGTAGGAATGGAGGCACTTGCACCAACTCTGCAGATGGAGGCTTCCAATGTCAATGTCCACCCGGGGGCTTTGAAAAACCATTCTGCGAAGTATCTGTACGCTCTTTTCCTCCCAAATCTTTTGTCATGTTTCGAGGTTTGCGCCAGAGGTTCCACCTGAGCCTTTCTCTTTCGTAAGTTCTCCTAAGAAGCAGATTTGTAAGAACTGCCTTTTTCTGAAATTGATGGTGTTGAATTTTATCTTGCTGAACTCCATTATATATTTGCCCTGGCTTTCAAGTTAGATTTCTCTTTCATATTGGGGAGGGGGAAATTTCCAAGTTATTAGTTCTATTGAAGTATCTCCACATGTGTGAGATTTTTTTTAAAAAAAATTATTAGGAGAATGATTATAATTGTTGGCAACTTTCACTTTTCTTGAACAAATGCTCAAATATAAACCGAGCAGAAATTCAACAAGTGCGGGTTTCTTTAAAATGTGGTACAGTGATTAGTTGGGTTCTATCTTGTCAGTTCTGAGGGGGGGGGTGTAAAGATGACAGATCTATTCTTTATTGATGATTTGATAGTAATATAATTCTTTCTGCAGTCATAATACCAACTGGCAATTACACCAGCTGACTAGAGTATGGTACCAGGAAAAATTGTATGAAAAATTCAGAAGATTTATCATTCATCTATAGTCCTGACTGTGAAAAATTTATCTAGTTTGCTTAATTATGTGTGAAAATTCTAACTCTTTATATTTCATCACTAGATTTGCCACTGTAGAGCGTGGTGGTCTCTTAATTTACAATGGACGTCTGAACGAGAAGCATGACTTTCTGGCTGTAGAGATTGTTGATGGGCAGGTCCAGCTGAAGTACTCTACAGGTGGGTGTGGCAGATGGGTCCATGCTTTCCTCACTGATGTCCTCAAGAAGCTGCCATTGTAATAATGAAAGAATGGTACTTACTATAAAATAGACTTTTTATGTTGAGAATCTTATAGAAGCTGCACTTTTTTCAAAATTAGTAACTACTGATGAATTATCTGAAAAATCTTCTAATGCAGCAAATGAAGACACTTGGGACCCTTGAAAGTCCCTTGCCAAATAGAATAGTCCTTTATTACAAAGTGGTAGTCACATTGCCAACCACAGGAAAATTTAGACACCAGTAGCCAGGCAAACGCAAAAAAAACCAAAAACAAAATACTGTATTTTGCACTAGACACTCTTTCAACATTCCTGTTTTTTTGAAATAGTCATTTGCTGTGGACAATGGGCAGTCGGTGTTCTAATTTTGAAGCTTCGGAGGTTGGTGAACCTTCAGGTATTTCATTTGAAAAAAAGCACTTCAGCCTGCAACTTCTAATGTGGTCCATAATTCAGCTTTCAGAAAACGTCTCTATGCAAATTTGTAGTTGGCAGGTGTTGCTAATCTTTGTATGAATGTTTGCTTTAATCAATTGCAAGGGTTGCAGATAATTAGGCTAATATACCAGATTCTGTGTTCGCACCTATTAAATTTGCATGGATGATCTGTACAAAAATGCCAGTTTGTACTTTAGTTGGGTCATCTCACTGATTCTGGGATGCTAACCCAGAAAAATTTAAAACTACCATATTTTTCGGACTATAAGATGCATCTGACTATAAGACGCACCTACATTTTGAAGATGAAAATAACAACAAAAAGTTTTTGGCCTCCATGCGCCCCATTTTTGGGCCTTTTTTCGGGCCTTTTCCAGCCTTTTTTGTGCCCGTTTTCAAGGCTTTTTTCTGCCCATTTTCGAGGCTTTTTTTGGGCCGTTTTGGGGGCTTTTTCGGGCCATTTTCAAGGCTTTTTTGGGGGGCCGTTTTTGAGGCTTTTTTGGCCCAATTTTGAGGCTTTTTCTGGCCCAATTTTGAGGCTTTTTCCAGCCCGTTTTCAAGGCTTTTTTTGGCCCATTTTTGAGGCTTTTTGGGCAGTTTTTGAGGCTTTTTTCTGCCCGTTTTTGAGGCTTTTTTGGCCCATTTTTGAGGCTTTTTTCAAGCCATTTTCAAGGCTTTTTTGGGCCGTTTTCAAGGCTTTTTTGGCCCAATTTTGAGGCTTTTTCCGGCCCAATTTTGAGGCTTTTTCCAGCCCATTTTCGAGGCTTTTTGGGGGGCATTTTTGAGGCTTCTTTGAGGCAGTTTGTGAGGCTTTTTGGCCCATTTTTTCAGGAAAAAATGTCCTGAAAAAAGCCTCAAAAATGGCCCAAAAAAGCCCTGAAAACATCCCAAAAAAAGCCCCCAAAACGGGCTGAAAAAAGCCTCGAAAATAGCCTGAAAAAAGCCCCAAAATGGGCCGAAAAAGGCCTGAAAAAGGCAGAGAAAAGGCCCGAAAACGGGGCGTGCGAAAGCCAAAAATCGGCTGGCCGGTGGGCGGGGCTTTGGCAATATTCAGTCTATAAGACGCACAGACATTTTCACCCCCTTTTGGGAGACAAAAAAGTCTTATAGTCCAAAAAATACGGTATATGTATATCAACATAAAGATATATGTCTGAAGGACATGATAAGGGGGGAACATGGAAGGTGACAAGATAGTATATCTATACATGCAGCTCTGAATTCACCTGCTTATATGTGCACATATCATATCAGGTCTACAGGTTACAAAGATTCAAGTGCTGTCAATTCTGGAAGCCATGTTCTGTTTTAAGCTGCGGTTTGAAACCTTTACTCTCATGCAACATAGTAATGCTCCAAACCACATCCTTTATTCACAAGATTCTGTCTGATTATGCAGAAAAATATGATTCAACTTTAAAGATAAGGTCCAAAACGGAAAGCACCTAAATATAGTTACTGTATTACAGAAAATGGCTTTCATTTTCAGGGAGTTAAAAATGTCAGTAAGGCAGAATGCAGTCTTATTACTGCAGCATTCTTCCTTGCTTAGCTGCAGAAAATAAAAATCAGATTTGTTGTGTTTTCACCTTTTCAAATAAGAAAAAGAATTGGTTAAGAAGTGGAGATCTACAGTTATCCTTATAAAAGTTCAGCTAGCGAAAAAATATACCTTGATGTTTATTTACCAAACATCAAAAACAGTTAACTGCAAAAGAGAGGGGGCAGGAAGGAACAGCAGGCAAGAATTTATATTATCTCTATATCTCTCAATCTCATTCAAAGGGTGCAGAGGCTTTGGAAACAGTACTGTAGATAACCAGCACAAACAATCTGAAAGAGGGTAGCCCTTGGTTATTCCATACATAACCCAATTATGTATACAAAAGTAGCTGAATAGAGCTGAAAAGTAGAACACCAGGTGCTCTTCCTCTGTTTTGCACTATTAAAGGGGACAATTTGGTGGACAGGCCAACACTGATAAGGAAGGGATTTTTGTTACTTTCCCTAATGAATCCAGATGGAGTAATGCTCATAAATATTGATACTAAGTGTAAAATCAATGTGCTTTTTTCCCCACAACATTCTAGGTTTTTTTTTTAATGCAGAAAACATTAAAGGAGTGTTATGTATCCAAGCAACCTCTTTTTTTCTTTGTCTATTTGTGTGTGTGTGCAGAGCATTTCTATAAGGTTGGCTTACGCTAGTATTGGTGATGACATATGAACATTTATATAACCCAACTTTGACGGATGATGTTCCTGCCAAACATTAATGTAGCTCCCTTGGATTAATCAAAAAGCCAAATGAATGGAATTTATACAAGAACTCATGGGTTTAGCACCTTCTTTCTTTTTCTTTTTCTTTTTTAATCCCTCTTTAAAAAATTCATTGGGATCGTCTTCAGGGTCAGGGTTGCCCTACATAGGAAAGAGTGTTACTTTTTTAACAGCTTATGGGCTGCAATCCTGATCTTGTCTCTTCCCCCATGAGTGGAGAATGAAGAACACACAAATGTCATGTCCCAAAGGTGCTTTTTCAAGAGGCAACTCTGGTTTTTCTGAAGAAGCTTCTTGGATCAGAAGTGAAACATCTTCAAAGAAAAACCAGAAAGTCCAGTTGCTTCTTGAAAAAGCACCTTTGGGACAATCATGACCTGGATGACTGAGAATCTCCATAGACACAAATGTCATCCCAATCTACTTGCTGTGGGTCTAATATCCCTCTGCCTTGCAGGGGAATCAAGCACTGTTGTTTCTCCATCTGTACCAGGAGGGGTTAGTGACGGTCAATGGCATACGGTGCAACTTCATTATTACAACAAGGTAGGCACAAACATTTTTGTGTTGTGGTGGTTTTCTTCTTCACCCTGGTTGCATTTGGAGTACAAGTTGTCTTCCATGTGCTCAGTCTTCTTTTTTCCCCAGGACACCTCCCAAATTCTTTTGTCACATAGAAAGTAACTACCCTTCAACATTGTACTAAACTATGTTTTGTCAGACAAACCATTGACACAAAATGAGAAGACCTCATTTGAGGCCGGGTCCACACAACACACAAAAGCAAAATGATGTAAACCTGGTTATGACTTAGCAGATGGGTGAACCTAAGTCAGGTCAATAAGGGCTGCTTTATCAAGCATAGTCTGAGGTATTTGGTGTAAAAACATTGATAAAAATAAGTCAGATGGGTTTGGGCCAATGCTAGCATGGAAAAAATGCTTGTATGTCCTTTTGGCACTGCCACAGGAGGCAGTGAGATGTAAACGAGATAAGTAAATAGAGTAAATAGTTGGTAAACATACAAATTACAAATGGCACAATGCTACGAAGAAAACAATAGCACTCCGTCAAATTCTTCCCCACTGGCACTTTTTGCATTTCTTCCAGGTCAATGATGGTGAATCTTTTGTCCTCGGTATTTTTAAAAATTGGAAAATGCCCAATTTGACTCTGCTAGCTTGTCTCTCACATACACACACACACCAGTGGTGGGGAGCGAGTGCGCGAACCAGTAGTAAAGGGTTTTAGAACCCTCTACTGAAACACACACGCACATCCCCAAACAGAATTGTCTTTGTTTCCTCTGGGCTATCCCAAACAGTGGAACTTGGCAGCAACTCCAAGGCAGGGCATGAAGTAGAGGCCCAGCAGCCCTAGCCCCTCAACTTCAGCCCTAGCTCCACTGCTGACAGCCCAAAAGTCTGCCTTGCGTCATTCCCCAAGGCATGTGAATCTTGGGGAATGGCACAATTCCCCTTGCAGCCCAGCATTCCAGGATCTGTCATATGCCGCTTACTTTCAGGCAATGTTCTCTTTCTGCCGGAGGCTGCTCCAAATCATACAAGGCCTTCCTTCTTGAAGCAGCTTTGGAGAATGCTCCTTTTTGGCCTCTGCAGCCTCTGAAAACTGTATGAAAGTACACCCTGCTCTTGTGTGATTTTTGGAGGGTCTGGAAGCCCATGAGAGCACAGTCTCTCACATAATTT
This sequence comes from Thermophis baileyi, assembly GCA_003457575.1. Lineage (NCBI taxonomy): Eukaryota > Metazoa > Chordata > Lepidosauria > Squamata > Dipsadidae > Thermophis > Thermophis baileyi. Next base: position 648,066 of record QLTV01002113.1, on the reverse strand, counting down.
CCACTGGGTTCAGAAGCCAACTGAGAGTATACCCCATTCTTGGATGGCTTCTGTAGCCCGTGAAAACCATGTGAGAATGGGACATGTTTTCAATAACAGTTGGGTGTTGGTGAACACTGATGTGTCATCCAAAACATTGTGGTGTGTCACCTTTGACATGTGTGTCATAGGTTCGCCTTCACTGCTCCAGGTTCTGCGGTCACTGGGCAATTGGACCTCAAGGCTGGGAGTGAGAGAAAGTACATTGTAGTGATCTCACACTATTAAATGATCTCACCTTGGGCTTGTCCTCATGTTGCCCTATGTAGGTGCAATATTTTTAAGTCTGTTAGTATGGCATTCCAAAGATCAACAGAGTTTAAACATGTAAATGCATTTTTCAATTATATACTTACATTTATATAGCTATCTGAAAAAAATTATAGATTTTCAAGCAGGGGCTGGGGAACAACAAAGAAGGTACATTCAGTGTTAGAAAAATAGTACAATCCAAATTCACAGATACATGAGGGTTTTTTTATTATTATTATTTTATAAGTGGATTCTTTACCAATGAAATGGAAATACTAATTAATACTTTTTATGTAATCAAGATTTAATGATTTATTTTATTTATGATTTGTTTTGAAATAAGCTGAATGAGTTCCTGAATGTTTTTATTGTTTCTGTTTTCTTTTTCTTTTTGTTTTTTTCCCCCCTTTTTGTGTATTAAAGCAAGAAAGAGAGAATAAAGACTTTTCATTCCCATAAGAATGGCAACCATGTATAAAGCTTTCTCCCTTTTTTTGGAAACTTGACTCCACACTGAATATCTATTGAATGATTAAACAAATATGGCGACATCTCTTCCTATGGAGTATCAAGAAACACCGGTGTGTGCTTGTATGCTAGTTCTCTAAGTGTAGAGTTATTATTATTATTACTTAAGTAGAAAGGTATAATCTAGCTGAATTCTGAATTAGAATAGTGCTAGTGGAGTGTACCTTAATTCAGATGAAATGTAACATTGGTATTAAGGCAATACCTATTCAGCCTTGCTTTATCATTTCAGCCCAAAATAAACTCCCTGGGTTCAGTGCAAGGACCTTCCACAGACAAAGTGGCCATTCTAACAGTGGACAAATGTGATACATCTCTGGCACTACAGTTTGGCAATGAGATTGGGAACTATTCCTGTGCAGCAGAGGGAGTACAGTCCAGTTCCAAAAAGTGAGTCTTTTGTATTTTCAGCTAAAGTAAAAAGGTGTTGAGTCCATTTCCCTGTCCTGTGCTGTCCTTTTTTCCTTTACGTCTTTTTTTTCCACAGCTTCACTCTAGTTCATGCTCAAGTGAGCCCTGGAAAAGGGAAAAAGGAAGCTCCATAATATGTAACCTCTGCAGGGTGAGCCATGTTTTCGCCTTTACTCATATGATGCCTGCTCTCTGCAAGCAGTTATTCAGCCCTTGACTAACTAAGGAAGCTTGCAAAGCAACTGCAGTTGGGTTTTGGTGACCTTGAATTGCTTTTCCACACCTGCCAAGGGAAAAAATATATGCTATTCTGCCTGGCAGATAATCTTGAAACTTCTTGCCTGGTGGCACAATGGACTTGCTTGGGCTTGAACACTTAAGCTGGTTGAGAAAAAGTTATTTTACACAAAATACTCTAATACTTTCACCCAACATTACCAATTTGCCAGTATTGAGTAAAATATTAGTGGGTCTTCCTCTCTCAGAAGGCCAAGACTAGGGGATATCCAGTGAAGTTTTTTGACAGAAAACCTCAGTTCTTCACACACTGCTTAATTAACTTGTGGAATTTGTTGTCAGAAGACATTATGATAGCCACTAATGTGGATGATTTGACAAGGGGAATCAGATAAAAGAAGAGGTCTGTCAAGGGTTATCTATCCTGAGGATTTCAGCATTATCACCGTGTCAGAATTAGCATGCCCCAAATGGATGTTGGGACATATTTATCAAATTTTTAGGCCATCCAATTGTCAACAATTGTTAGTGGCAGGAGAGGAATACATCTCAATCTCTGGCTTATAAGCACTCCAGAAGCAGCTGGCTGGTTGTGTATACTCAATAAAGATGGACAGTAGCCTCTTCATATACCTCAGTTTTTGGCTATGTGGATTCTGTCTTTCAATAAGCATTAGAAAACAAAACAACAAAACAAAACACAAAACAAAACACCTGCTGATTGACCACATTTTTCCATTTTGGACTTAAATACAACATTGCAAAAACAGATTTATAATGTCTTTGTAGCATTGGGGTGTGTGTGTGTGTGTGTGTGTGTGTGTGTGTGTGTGTGTGTGTGCAGAGCAACTGTTACAAATTCTACTCCCGAGTCCTTTTTTCCTCCAGATCTCTGGACCTTACAGGGCCTTTGCTGCTTGGAGGGGTCCCCAATCTGCCTGAAAATTTTCCAGTGGAGCACAGAGAGTTTGTGGGCTGTATGAGAGACTTGTACATTGATAGTAAACACATTGACCTGGCTTCCTATATTGCAAACAATGGGACTTCCATAGGTAAGGTCAACTGTTTAATCATCCTTAATACATGATCTTTCCTCTTCTACATCTTCTCTTTTTTCCATTCCAGTATCACAAATACCTGGATTAAAAATTCTTGGAATAAAGAAACAACAACTGTGATTTCCCAAGTCATCATCTCAGACCAAAGCAGTGTTAGCTGACTTCTTTCACTAAGAATTCTGGCATAAGAAAAGTTGACCAAATGGCAAAAGACACTGTATCTTATCCGAACATCTAGTGTGAATTGTACCTTCTCCATCTGCATTATGAATGTCTTGGGAATCACATACTTCATATGCCAATTCAGGAATGTATGGCCAGCTCAATCCTTAGGTTTCTGCCTTAGAGGTCTCTGCTGCTTGTTTGCAGTATGTCTAGCCTAACTAAGTCTAGATCCTTCCAATTGGAAAGAAAGGTAATATTTCACACCAGGGATTTCTGATAACAGGAGTTACTTCTGCCTATCATCAAGCTGAAGATTCCAAAGCATATTTTCATAGTCTACAAAAGTTGGGAATGAAGGCTAAAAGAGAAATTATTCCATGTTAACTGTTTGGTCCTTTGTATCCACTTGTGCTGTTCCTCTGTCATGTCTGCAGGTTGTCATGCCAAGCACTCCTTCTGTGATTCAAATCCTTGCAAGAACAGTGGCACCTGTATTGTGGGTTGGTCTTCCTTTATATGTGAGTGTCCCATAGGCTTTGGAGGCAAGGACTGCAGACATGGTGAGTATAATACAGAGCAAGCTGAATGGACAATTGAGCATAGGAGAAGATGGTTTGATGTTGTAATGGGAATATAAAAATAGAAAATAGGGCCCCAAGAAAGGAAGGAAGTGGCCGGGTGACCAACAGCTTAGTTTTCAGAGAAAGATAGCTAATAGTGTTCTTGAAATTGGCCAAAAAGAAACATAAATGGAAATGGCTTTGTTGAATATTTTCTGAAGTTCCAAGGGATATTTCATGATCACCGTTAGTCTTCTATAAATTGCTAGATGTTTCATCAATAGAGTCTATCTACATAGAAAACCTTATCTACTAAACTCCCAGTTAATTTTGTGAAAGTTGGGATTCCTACTCTATCTGGACTCATTCTTTGAACTCCTAGTGCAAACTTTGGATAGAAAAGAGTTCTAGCTTCCCATCACCACCAGTCTATCAATGAAGGCTTACAATTGGTAGCTTGATATAACATTAGACACTCATAAAGGATTTCATTTTGAAGCTGGAAGAAAGCACAATCCAACCTATTTATGTGCTCTTTCCTGTAGACCGAATAGGCACATGGTAGTTTACTTAGGTATTCATAAGCATGTACAAAATATAGAACAAAAAATATCTCAGTCATTTGAAACTGTATGGTCTGAAGTTCTAAAAGCTTTTTTGTAGGTTTTCAAATACATTCCCTATGACTCTGCCTCTCTACAAGGAGTGGACAGATCAGTTTATTTCTTATCTGTTTCATACACCTATTTTTTATTTTTTTATTCATATCTTGCTTCATATCTATAATTCTAAACAATTATATAATTCTATCATTTTTACAGTAATTTGCTATTTGAAGAAATACTATTTAAACACATACATTTTTTAAAAAAAGTATTTTCTCCCAAAACACATAGTCTGAATGTATTTTCTCTCAAGATTTCTGAACATATTTCATCTTAAAATATGCATTTTTATATGCAATTTGGTATATATTTTCAGCTAAGAACTACATCGCAAAATGCAAAGGTGTGAAATCTGAGGGGTTAACAGTGTTCCAATCTGTTTGCATGTTAATTGGAAATGTGCCAATCTGTTGGTTGTTTTAAAATGCAAATTGAACAAAACCTTGGGCATCTGTATTTCATACTCCTCAGTTCCTGCTACAGGAACCTGGGCATTTTAAGCGAGATTATATTTCTGACCCCATGCATATTATTATGATATAAATGTCTCTGAAGTGAAGGTAAAGAGATTCCAGCAGTAAAAGTAGGGACTTCAAGCTTCCCCCACCTTGAGTTTCTTTCTGCTTCACTGAATTCCAGCATCTTCTATCGTCTTTTTCTCTAGCTATGCATCACCCCCACCATTTCCATGGCAACAGCATCCTTTTCTGGGACTTCAGGAATGAAGTTAAGATTTCCACACCTTGGTATATGGGCCTAGCATTCCGGACACGCCAGGCAAATGGAGTGTTACTTCAGGCAAATGCTGGCCAGTACACCACCATACTCTGTCAGGTACCTACAATGTAGCTGCTCTGGATCTTGTGCTGCTATAAAACCTTGCGTCAGATGTTCTGCGAGGCAATCCTATCTGTTTGTTTTTAAACTGAGCTCTTTTGGTGTATCAGATTTGGAACAAGTATAGCAGCAATAGTTCTCTTTTGTAATAGAATACTGGGACCCAGTTTTGTAATATCCTATTTAATGGCACTGCTCTATTTAGTGTTAAAGTAGAAAGACTTACTCTTAAGTAGAAGAACTCACCATCTGTTTGTAGAGCATTTGTGAAGAATTATGTGAAGTGCCTGAACTATCATAGCCTTACTCATAAAACAGAATTTGCTCCATGCTGACTATACCATATCTTTAGCTGGATTCCGGCCTGCTCTCCTTCATGGTGAATAGGGGACCTGGGCGCACTGCCAAGATTCTTCTGGATCAAATGCAGTTGAATGATGGAGTATGGCATGACCTCCAATTTCATCTACAAGATGCTCGAAGTGGCCATGAGGCACGTTACATTATCACCCTCAGTCTGGATTTTGGATTCTACCAGGTAAGCTTTGAGGCTGAAGGGGAAAGTATCGACACTGGGAGAAAAACTATCTAGATTAGAGCTTGCATTCTTCCCTGTAGTTCTACATTTTTCCTCCTCCAGCAGTGTTTTTGATAGATTCAGGCCCCTCAGTTTGACAAATTAACTCTCTTTCTATTTGGGATCAAAGCTGATGTCCCTGTTTTAGTCTGCATTTTTCTTGGTGGCATTTGAGGAAATTTTGTTTCCATAGTTTCACAGACTATGGATGATAGGGAACTAAAAGGTTAACTCATAGATCCAAGTAAACAGTGGTGAGCACATAATATTCCCATTCCTTGTATTTCTTTTCTAAAGGATACTGTGATCATTGGCAATGAGCTTCAAGGCCTGAAGGTGAAACATCTCCATGTTGGGGGAATCCTAGAGTCTGGTAAAGTGCATCATGGTTTCAAAGGCTGCATCCAGGTGAGTTCCAGCAAACTTCCAAATGTCAAGGTTTCTCAATTTTTCTATCCTTTTATTCAGAGATGAGCAAGCATTCACTTAAGGAAATTAAAACCCCTTCAGAAGACAAAGGCAACAATTGTCATTGATTCTTTTCTTTTCTTCTCTTCTCTTTTCTTTTCTTTTCTTTTCTTTTCTTTCCTTCCTTCCTTCCTTCCTTCCTTCCTTCCTTCCTTCCTTTCTTTCTTTCTTTCTTTCTTTCTTTCTTTCAAAATGGCAATGAGTCTCAGTAGACTTTTCTGCCTCATGATAATTAAGATCTGTGAATAATCAGAAAACCATGAGAACATTTTGCAAAAGTTACTCAGTAGTTTTTCCACCCTGTTGCCCCCACTTGGAGATGTTGACTAAATCATCCATTACAATGGAGAGCTAAAAGTCAGCAGAAAGTGTTCTTGGTAGGCTATGCTAGCCTAAATAATCCAATGTTCTGAAATTCTTTCCATTAGAATCCAAACCTTTTGGTGCAAACCTGAGCTTTATTTTCCTTTTTTTCATTTGGGTTTCAGGGAATTCACCTAGGTGACACAGCCACGGGAAATGCTCTGCCCAAGCCTGGCAGCACTGTGAACGTAGAGGCAGGATGTACTGTGCCCAACCCTTGTGAATCCAACCCTTGTCCTGCCAACAGTATATGTCAGGATCAGTGGCAAAGCTTCTCTTGTGTATGCAAGCCAGGTAGGAGATGGATTAAACAGCCCAGACTACAAATCTTGTTTTGACCTTTATTTCCCCATTTTTCCTTGTTCCATTTTGTTTCATGTTGTGGTCCTTTTCTGTATATTTTGTATCATGTATTTTTGTACCCTCCACATTGTCTTTCCTTTTATTGCTGTTCCCTAAGATTCTCCCTGAGCCCCAATGAAAGCCACCCATCTCTACCCAAAAGAGTAGACATAAAGAGCTTGTTCCGCAATGGTGTTTTCTTCTAAATGTGAACATACAGTAGTTTCAGAATGTTGGCTTTTGACAAAAATCTACCAGGAATTACAGAGAATCAAGGGTGAGGAGTGGGGTAGGCAGCACGAGGGAAATATCTGCTTAGTTTTGAATTTGTAATCATGCTCCTCCTTTTGGTCATCTCCCAATAATTTCATTTCCCCGAGATTTTTACATGACACCTAGCCGTGTGTGTGTGTGTGTGTGTGTGTGTGTGTGTGTGTGTGTGTGTGTGTGTGTGTGTGTAATTTGAGGCTGGGAAAAGAAAAGAGAAAGAGAATGGATATAGGCTTCGCAATGCCCTTTTGTGACCCAGTTTAATAAAAAAAAAAATCAGGCTTTGTTCATGTTGCCCTTCTTTAAAAACCTTTTATGATGGGGATGTGAGGCATTAATGTTGTGATGTGATTCTCTGTATTTTATTCTAGGATATTATGGTGGGAGTTGTCTGGATGCCTGTCAGCTGAACCCCTGCAAGAACAAAGCAATGTGTAAGCGAAAGCCAGGTGCTCCCCATGGTTATATCTGTGAGTGCGGAGAAAATCACTTTGGACAGTACTGTGAGCACAGGTGAGATCAAGGACAGTTTGTGGATTTTAGCCTCTTGTGGATCTAAGAAATGCTATTCTCATGTTGAGAATGAATTTTCTACTCTGGGGACTCTGTGTCACTAGCAGTTAGGGGCAGAATGATGGGGAAATTAGCCTCCGATCATAAAATTTTCTCTCTGGGTATCTTTTTGCTTCTCATCTAACACCTGACTTAGATAACATTTGACACGATAAATTTGCACATTGAAAGCTTTGTTGTAGCTGTGTCCCAAAAATAGCAAAAACAGAAGAGTCTCAAGCTATTCATAGTCAGGGGTCTGTGTTCAGCTTAATAGGTCCTGCAGTAGAGTAAAGATTGGATATTATGACATGATATAGAAGTTGCATAAAAGTGAGATGGGCAGCTATATAAATCAAGCAAATAAATAACTAAATAAAGGAAGATGGTAGTAATTATCATGTAAAAAGAAGACCTTAAACTTCTATAAACCTTTGGTTAAAAAAATGTTTCCTGCGTTTGATAGTATACCCCCTAGCCAGTATTTTCAATGTGCATAATTGGTAATAAAAGACATGATGACAGGCTATAAGGAAGGCAACAGGCAAACCAGTCTCTGCATTTTATCATCCTTCATTGCCTTCTTGCCCAGTTGTCACAAGCAAAATTAAGTGATTGTTTTGAGAATACTTGTCTTTCTTGAGTGATTGTTTCTTCTAATGGAAGGATGGGGAGAAAGTTGGGAATACTAATGAAACATAATGAAAACCAATGACATATGTCTTTATTCATGCTGAATATACTCAGTTATCTGAAAAAGAAATTTCGGGGAGCCATCCCTTGGAGTTGCCCTCCATGCCATTTCCAGTCACTGAATATCCCCAATTTCTGTTGACCCAGAGACAGAGCAAGGAGTACATGGTTGCTGTTATTTGCTGCTTTGTCAAATGTCTGCATTTTGTGTTGGGAACAAAAACAATGCTTTGAGCAAGACTGAAGCATTTTCCCTAAGAATGCTTGCTTAGTGCTATTATTTGTCCAGTGTTCTGTTGCTTCTGCACCATTCAAAACCAAAATAAATAAATAAAAAATAGTTACATCCGTTGATTGTGGCTTCCACAGTGATCCTATCAATCCTGAGAAACATGCAACCAGTAGGAATTAATTTCATTATGACATCACAAAGATAGAGATGAAACTAATTAATTCTGGATTGAGCAGATATTTTTGCTCTGTTAACATAAACTCTTAAAAATGCCTAAGGCAGGGGTTCTCAAACTATAGGTTGCAACCCATAGAGGTCATGATCAAATGTGAGTAGAAGTTGCAGATATTTTTGTGCTTGCACATGCGGTGCTGCATTGTTTTCAGCAGTCGCTCCCAGTTTCCCTGGAGAAGCCCACAGTAAAATCACGATTTTTTTATAGTTGCTTCTATAAAAAGCAAATATCAGTCCAAAATAAATGTGGAATGGGCACAGGAGCGTCTCAAAAATCCATATTTTAGGAATTATGAAAAACTAAGCAAGCTCACTCTTCAAATATGGTTTGAATTTTAATTACTTTGTTAATTTTTAATGAAAAAAAAATATTTTATAAAATTGTGACGCTCTATCCTTGGTTTATCTGATATATCAGTTTCACTTATTAGAAAAGTATACAGGTAATCCTTGTTTAGCTGGGATTTGTTTAGCGACCTTTCACAGTTTTACAACGGTGATGAAAAATTAAACTATGTGACCAGTCCTCACATTTATAACCTTCACAAGTCTGTAAAAAGCAAACAAAAGCTGAAGTGAGACCATAAACACAGTTGCAGTTTCACTTGGCAACTCCTTCGTTTAACAACCAAGTTGCTGTTGCCAACTGTAGTTGCTAAATGAGGACTACCTGCATTCCTTTTTTGTCCAGTCCTAGCCCCCTCCCATCACTAGTTTTATTCATGTGGTCGGGGGTGTCAGACAAATGTTACATGATCAAAGAACCGCATTGTTTGAGAACTCCTGGCCTCAACAGAGCATTTTTTGTGATTGCTTCCCTCCCCACAGACAAACACAGAAAGGGATGGTTTTTCCATACATCCTTGCATTCTAGAATCTTGCCAAAGTACAATGCCCATAACAATAAAAAAATGAAATTTATCAAACATCCCATCGCAAACATATCATAGTACGGTTTATTTCCACTTGCTGCAAGACCAACAATGAACTAGTGGCCTGGATGCGAACATCCATCCACCTGACTTTTTTCCCTGCAGGATGGATCAACAGTGTCCCAAGGGCTGGTGGGGGAATCCAACATGTGGGCCCTGCAACTGCGATGCGGCCAAGGGATTTGACCCGGACTGTAATAAAACCAACGGGCAATGTCATTGTAAGGTGAGGGGAGAGATATGCCTGTTCTGGAACTCTCTGCCATCGATAGATTCTGATGCAACATGCGATTCACTTGCCCGTCACCTGCAGTATTGCCTTTCATCTCCATTCTTGGCTCTTCATTCACCTTCCATTCATACCTGGCTTTGGGGTCTACATCTTTCCCTGATGTCTACTTTCTGTCTCTTCTCGGCTCTCCTTTTGGAACCCATATGGGCTCAGCTCACTGGGTTCTTGTCCATCTTCCTTTCTTTCTTCCTTCTTCTCCCAGCCTGTCTTTCTGCCATGTCAGCACACTACTCCTTGTCCTCAGTCCAATGTCACAGGACTCAGAAAAGAGGTCTAAAGTGGTTGAGTGTCCTGTGGGAATGAATCCTTAGGGAAATGGCTTTTCATTCTGATGCCTCAAAATAGTGATGGATGGGGAAGAGCCATAGCAGAAGATATCTGAAAGCACTGTATGAGCTCCAAAGGGACTGACTTTTTTTTTTTGTAATGTAAGAAGAATCTGTCTGTGCTACTTTTTATATCTTCCTAATCTTACTGGTTGGATTGGCTATCATTACTTTCCTAATAATGGCCCTCTTTTTATCCCACCAGGCCTCCCCATTTCTCCTGCTGTTTCACTAGGCTCCTTGTTTTGGCCCTTTCCCCCTGCCTGCAGTCTTGTCAATCCTTCTCCCCTACTGCTCCTCCTCCTATGACCCAGCTCTCTAACCACCTTCCCCGCCCCTCTCCCTTCTTCCAATAGGAATTCCATTACCACCCTAAAGGGAGCGACACCTGCCTGCCTTGTGACTGCTATCCCGTTGGCTCTTCCTCACGGTCCTGTGATCAGGAAATGGGCCAGTGTCACTGTCGGCCAGGTGTGATCGGCCGACAGTGCAACAGTTGTGATAATCCTTTTGCAGAGGTGACTCCCAGTGGCTGCCGGGGTGAGTGTGTGCGATAGATAGATAGATAGATAGATAGATAGATAGATAGATAGATAGATAGATAGATAGATAGACAGACAGACAGACAGACAGACAGACAGACAGACAGACAGACAGACAGACAGACAGACAGACAGACAGACAGACAGACAGACAGACAGACAATGATAGATAGATAGATGATGGGCGGACAGACAGACTATTGCAGTGGGGTAGTGGGTGAGAAGCCTTCTTTCTCCTTATCAAACAGAAGAGTTTACCAAATAAGCAGTTTTACCTTCCTCATTGCTATACTTTTTCTGGAGCAAGAAATTCCAGAACATCTAACATTATGACCTAAAGGACAGAAATCCATATCAGTGGAAAAAAGCACCTAGCAGTTGGTAGAGGTCTCTAGAAGGAACAGTACATGGTTCCTTTCCTCTCATGAGCCAATGACTCTGGCATATATAAATAGTAGAGCCACACAAGCTATCTTAGAATGGTTTTTCACAAGAACAGCTTTAGTCATTCAGCTTAAAATTAAAACAGAATGAAAGGGTTGGAAGCCATCTTAGAGATCAACTGTTCCCTTTTAAGTCTAAAATATCTGATGTACTGTCTTTAGTATTTCATTTTTCTGGAAACTAGGCCCAATAATTAATATAGGTGAAGACTATTGTCACATTGTCAGAAAAAAAGAAACACATTACCCAAAAGAAGGATTGTAAGATGCCCAGAATTGCTGTGGAATCAGGTGGCTTCAAATTTGAAAAACCAAATTTAAAAAATACATTTATGGACATACATATGACATAACTGCTATAATTGACATTAAAATACAATGTATTTTATTTTAATGAGAAAGAATGTAATAAGGTACCTGCTCAGATATGTGAGTACTGTGTGTGTGTTGATTGAAAGGCTTTGAGACCCCTCCTATTCTCCATTCTTTGGGAATCTTTAAAATACAGAATAACAGAATTGAAAGGGACCTTGGAGGTCTTCTAGTCCAATCCCCTGTTCAAGCAGGAAACCCTATACCATTTCAGACAAATCACTATCCAATCTCTTAAAAAATTCCAGTGATGGAGCACCCACAACTTCTGGAGGCAAACCATTCCACTAATTTTGTTCTCACTCCCAGGAAATGTCTCCTTAATTCTAGGTTGGATCTCTCTTTGCTAAGCTTACACAAATTGCTTCTTGTCTTGCCCTCAGGTGCTTTGCAGAATAGGTTGATTCCTCCTCTCTAAGGACAGCTCCTCAAATATGGGAAGATTGCTAACATGTCATACTCTCGTCCTTCTCTTCTTCGTTAGACTAATAAATTGACTAATAATGTACACTGGCTAACCCTTCAGCTGGGGCAAAGGTTAGAAACTGATAACTCTCTACATGTAGCTCAATTATAACTCCAGATAGTCTGAGCCAGCATAGACAAGATAAGGGATGCTGGAGATGGAGTTCAGCAACATTTAGAAGCTACAAGTTCCACACTTCTAAAACGGGAATGATTTCAAATAGGAGGCTGGCTTTTCTAAAACAGAGACAGCTACTCTAGCTATGTATTTTCAATAAAGATAACACAGAACACCATACTGAATCAGTATATTCGTTTCCTGAGGCCAAATTACAGAAAATTCAGTCTTTTTGTAATATACGCTTCTCTTTAAAAATAACTATTTTTAACCATTTCCCCAACAGTCTTATTTTTTGGGGGGAAAATTGTTTGTATTAGAGGTTTTTTCATCCTTCGGTTCACTTACTATACATGTGCTAGCTGCAAGAAATATACACATACAAAATTTATGTTTCTATACATTGTTCCAAAGTAGAACACATCACTTTTTTTTTCTTTTTTTCTTTTTTTGCATCCTGATCATTATTCAATTTATTCTTTCCCAAATAAATTTTGGATTTAATCATAAGGTCTCCATACTTTTTTCAATATAACATACAGTACGTTGGTTTTGAAGAGGTTTCTCCCTGTCTCTGCCTTGTGAGAGACCTTTCATGGAATGCTATTCTATGGATCACAACTTATTTGCTTTCTCTGTTTCATTCCACAGTACTCTATGATGCTTGTCCTAAGTCTCTGAAAGCTGGAGTATGGTGGCCTCAAACCAAGTTTGGCCTGCCAGCTATACTGCCTTGCCCAAAAGGTTCACTAGGTAAGTGCTTTCCTGTTGTAATAAAGTTTATGGACAGAAGAGCTGTATCCCATTGGATTTCAGCTTTGTCAAGGAACTACAGTACACCTTCCTTTTTCACTAAGGCACTCCATGTCTTTCTTCTCTCCACACAGCTCTTCTTCTTTTAGCACTGGCCCGATTGTCAGCAATTAATATTATTAATATAGGTTTGAAGGTCTTGGAGTTTGTGAAATAAAACCCAAGGTGTTTTCCTGGCAGTGAACAGCAGGAAACCAAGAACTGTGTTAGTGAGACAGAAATAGCTTACAGTTAGTTCATCTAGAATACTAACTTCTTTATTTATTTGATTGATTGCTATAGTCAATGGTACCATATTGTTGATTATGAACTCATCCTAAATCTCACAGGGATTACATTTAACTAATAGCTTAATAAGCTCTCAGTAGCAGAGGTACTTCTACCATAACTACATTCTTCTCGTACCTTACTGCTCTAAGAAGCAGGGAGTAAGATGGCAATAGCCATTCAAGCCCCTATTAAAGCCACTGCACCAGTCATGGTTGCCATTAGCAAGGAAGACTGGTGGTAAAAGGATTTATTAGTGGGAGGCCTCTAAGCTTTTTTATGTTCGTGCTGTTATTATTGGCAACATGATGCCATCTTGACCTCTACATGGGTCAAATTTTCACATTTTTTCACTTCCTGTGCCACTTCCTTTTTGTTCTTAGCCATGATGTGGGGGGAATAGCAATAGCACTTAGACTTATATACCGCTTCATAGTGCTTTACAGCACTCTCTAACAGGTTTACAGAGTCCGCATATTGCCCCCAACAATCTGGGTCCTCATTTTACCGACCTTGGAAGGATGGAAGGCTGAGTCAACCTTAAGCCAGTCAAGATCGAACTCCTGGCAGTGAGCTGAGTTAGCCTGCAATACTGCATTCTAACCACCACACCACCATGGCTCCTGGGCTGCACTTAATTGGACAATTGGACAACACACTATATGCATTCCCAAATCTGGGTGTGTTGATACTTCCTTAGGATAGCTTGGTCTGTTAGGCCCAAGGACATGATATTTCACCCCCTGCTCCCAAAACACACACTCTTCAGAATGTTTACCAACAGAATAGGTAGTATAATCATCTCATTTAACCCATTGCTTGCTTAAATCAAGAAATATTTGGGAGCTGGAATCCCATGTTGGTTCACACCACTAAATGTTACACAGAAGTCAGAATTTCCTACAGTACAGAAACCCATTCCAGGGAAGGTCATTCTCCATCAAATATATTGCTTAAAAGCATTTAATGTTGTCCCTTTTCTCCACATTTTTCTTTTGTGCAGGTTTGCGAGGTACAGGTAAGGCCTGTGGTTCTCCCCCTTTCCCCTCCTGCTTTGTCAGCACTGCTCTGTGTGGCTTTTCCATTCCCTGCTCTTGCCTAAGGCACCATCAGATCCACATTTCCCTCAGATGCTCCACGGGCTGCTGGCTCTGTTTTGATTGCCTTGCCTGGCTCTGGTTTCTTTGTAATCCTGCCTGACCTTCAGCTTCTTTACCTTGTCACATAACACTAATCTGCAGAAAATCCCTTGTAGTCATCTGCAACCTGCTCACGCTTATTTGTAGTGCCTTGATGCTTTTTATGGATTTAGAGAAATTTTAATTGGGTGGGGAAGTTTGGAGTTCTAACCAATGGATGTCATATTTTGGTAGCAGATGCATTTGGTTCCCCTGCTTGCTTATGGGCTCTGGTTAAGAGAAGAGTGACATTTGGCGCTCAAATGTTGTTGAAAACTTGATGAAGAAACTTAGTAAGGCTTTCATGAGGAAGTGAACAGCTTCCTATAGTACTGGCTGTCTTAATTTCAACTGGTTAGGAAAAGTAGAGAAATTGCTGTTTTACTTCATCAAAGGAGTTATATCAAAATATTATACATGCTGCCAATCCCTGCTGTAGGGTTTACCTTTGAAAACCACAAATGAAACTGCCATAGGTGCCACTTTTTAGTGAAGAAGAAAGAAAAAAGTTGAACAAGCCTGCACAGTGACATTTTTTTCCTGCAAGAACAAATAGAAGTTTGTCTGATAGCAATAGCACTTAGACTTATATACCGCTTCACAGTGCTTTTACAGCCCTCTCTAAATGGTTTACAGAGTCAGCATATTGCCCCCCACAATCTGGGTCCTCATTTTACTGACCTCAGAAGGATGGAAGTCTGAGTCAACCTTGAGCCTGGTGAGATTTGAACTGCCAAATTGCAGGCAGCCAGCAGTCAGCGGAAGTAGCCTGCACTACTGCATTCTAACCACCGTGGCTCTGCTGTCTTGTAAACTCAGTTTTGGACATCATTATCTCCTTCATATTTTAACAAGGATATTTTCTTCAGATAGTCAGGCTGGCTTATTGATGGATGATGCCTTTCTGCTGAAAACCTTTTTCTTCTTGACCCTTTAAAGCAGTGGTTCTCAACCTTCCTAATGCCGCGATGCCACACACGATGAGGTGACAAAGGGGGCGTGGCAGGCTAGCGTGCGCTTAGGTGACCCCTGTGAAAGGGTCGTTCGACCCCCAACCTGTCACGACCCACAGGTTGAGAACCGCTGCTTTAAAGTTTCTTTAAAAATTGTTGGGAGTTGTTTTGTGACCAAATTGTGCAGTGCAAGTTTTGATTCTGTAAAATCCCAGAATAAGTCTTATCAGTTCTATGAAGGTGGTTCTACATCTCATTAAAATGTCGCAAATATATTTCTACAGTGGTCTGCTGCTGAAAATAATTGCATCCTAGGCACAATTAAATAAATTAAGTATAATGAGTTGCTGTATCCTGATACAGCATGGTCCCATGGTCTCCTCAAGTATGTGGAATCCAGTACTTTCTTCCAATAGCATGGTAGCTGAGGATGATCAGCATTTTAGATTTCCACATTAATTTAGAAGCCAGACTGGAGAAATCTGGTTCTTATAGTATTGGCTTATTTCATTCAGTGCTGCATGTTAAAAAAAATTCACCTCTTAGAGGGAAAACATATTTCCAATTCAGGGGTGTCAAACTCAAGGCCCGTGGGCTGAATCCAGCCCGTGATGTGGTCGGATGCGGCCCATGGGGCCATCCTGGAAGATGTAAGGGGCCGGCCCGTGTCGCTTCAGCCCGGTCTACCCGTGTCACTTCGGCCTGGTCTACCCAATGCAAAGAGGAAACATCGGGCCAGCGTGGCTTCGGCCTGGTCTACCCAATGCAAAGAGGAAACATGCCAGCAGTTTGGGGAGTGTCGTCAAGCTGGCCACCCAACAAGTTGGCCATGCCCCGTGAGTGGCGTCAAGCTGGCCACGCCCACCCGGACCCCTGAGGTCAACCACAGCCCTGATGTGGCCCTCAATGAAATTGAGTTTGACACCCCTGTCCTATTTCTTTGAAAAGAGAGCTTTCTGAGTTTATCTGCCTGAGATCCTTTGACAAGTTGTAACCTAAGATCCTGACCATGCAAAATTAGCTTGCTGCCACATGGAAATTTTGAGGACTCCTGAATAGTAGCAATAAATCAATGTGCCTGATTTGGTTTGTGATTAGTCTGCTGAATAGTCTATTGAACAGAGTTTAAATGTGAGAGCAGAAATTCATCATTTTAAGTATATGTTTTGATCCATCATGCTTGACCCTAGCAGAACGTACACATTTCAACTTGTAAAGCAGCGAAGTGACCTACCATGTTTGGAATTAACAAGGATTTAACTGTTCTCGTATAAATATCTTTCCCATCCAGATCATTGCCGAACACACTTCTAGCACCCCTGATGGGATAGCAGATGATGTAGCTCGTGCACAAAATGTTGCTGTTTCGGATACTGATTTTAGCATTAAGAATGCCACAGTGCTCCCATTATGCACCTGTGCTGCTTTTATAAATAGATATAGAAGGGGTGCATCTTCTATTTTTGTGATCCTGGTGGTGTTTAAATATTCTAGAAAGCTGCATGGCCTATGTCACCGATATGGACACTTGCACCTTTGCGTCCTATGTCTTAATATTTGGGACTGTCACTTTTCTTTGTTTTAGACTCATAAATACTGAATCTGTAGAATGGTTAAGCCCTTTCAAAAAAGAAAAAGGAGAATGCAGGCACCGGTTTGGCTAAATCCTTCATAAATACCCCACACTATTTTCATTGTTGTAATGTTGTTGTTAGGTAAAAAGCAACTTCCAGGGATCGTGATTTGGCAAGAGTAACTGGGGAAAAAATCATGCTAAACTTTTCTGTGCTTAACATCTTATGCTTCAAATTCTCCAGTTCTATTGCATCATTTATACTTATGGATGGAAATGTGAGGTTGCACTCACAGTATGGATGCTAATATGTCATGTGCACCTGTCTTATCTGTTCAATCATTGGACTTGCTACATTGGGTGTCAAAGTCTAGAATCTGGAGTCATTTTCTCCAGAACTCTAGTGATGTTGGTACTTGTAGCAGGCACTTTATTCATGTTAAAGTGAATATAACCCTCTTCAGATCTTGCCACCTGATACAACATGCCATGACAGCAATAGCAGGGTAGGGGGATACAGGCACGTATAGGAAGAGATGTTGTGAATTTGTCAAGAATGCACGAAAACACTTCCCTCTTTAAAAAAAAATCCCATAGCTATGTACATCTAGAGACAGATTTCTAGCATTCCCTTGCATAGTTCCTTTTGAATATACTACATAATTTCTCCCCTGATTTACTCATTCTTAGACAAAGATTAAGTTTCAATCAAGAGAGTGTTCACCATATTTACAATGAGCTACATCAGCAATGAAATATTGCTAACGCTATTTTAACAAAACATTCCGGTCAAAGATTTTTGCTATAGAATATGTGGAATATGTGTTTTTGAATTTCAGTCACACTTGACCTTGAACTAAATGTAGGGAAGGCGGGTTTTCTTTTGGCAACTCCAATTTCAGTAAGATACAGTTCATTCTCAAGCATACACAAATTGGAAAAAGAAAGGTAGCATTCAGAGACTGATAAAAAAAATAGCAAATAATATATGTGAATTCAGTAAAGCTTCCAGCAGTTTTGAAAGAAATTATTGGAAATAGCAGGTTCACATAACATGATATTTGTTCTTTATTTATTTTTTGCCACCAAATACTTCGAAGGTATTGTGCCATATCATATCTTAGACACAGTATTGATAACATGATGAATAAGTTCATTTCTCAGTAATTCTCCCAGCATGATAATAATTAAACCCAGCTTTTGGGAGAGCCTCATAAAACCTAAATTAGTGGAAATGAAATCAAAGCTGCCATCATAGCGAGCAACATACAGCTGCTGCTGAAGTGTGTGGTCCTTTGATCCTCCTCTGGATCTGTTCCCTTCATTGGTTGGACTTTAGGATTAGTGAAATTGCCAAAATGCCATTGCCAAAACCACACAGTTGGTCTAGTGCTGTTGTTTGAGCCCTGGCGATCTTTTCCTGGGCAGCAACCACAGGAAAAGAGCCTTTCCAATTAGCACTTGTAAGTTGCCACTTTTAAGTTGACATTTTGTCTTGACTCAGGTGCAGCGGTTCGATATTGTGACCAGGAGAGAGGCTGGCTGGAACCGGATCTGTTCAATTGCACTTCACCTGCTTTCAAGGAGCTCTCGACATTGGTACATCTATCTCTCTCTCTCTCTCTCTCTCTCTCTCTCTCTCTCCCCCTCTTTTCGCCTCTCTCCTTCCTTCTTTCCATTTACCTGTTTTCCCTCACACCGTGCTTTTCCAGAAATGTGGTATTTATATGAGATGATCTACTGAAAATTCAATACAAAAACACCCTAATTTAGGTAGGAAACGTGAAAATTCTTTCTGTAAAACCAAGGTTGGGGAAACTGGGCAAATCGGTTCTATTAGCAGTCCAAGCGGTGGTTGTTAGTACAAAGAGAGCATTCAAAGTACAAAGCTTGTCTTTGAGATTAAAATGAATGAGGCTATAAACTCTGCCTTCTTGGGAAAACAAATTCACCACTCAATTGAGTCCCAAAAGGCAGTTAATCTGAAATTAGGAAAGCGGAAAACTGTCTCCTTGCAGAGAGCCTCTTCCATTTCTTTTGTATAATTAGCCAGATATTTATGTTGGATGAGGGCGTGTGAGTAATAAGGGGGAATTTAGCTCCCACAATGAAATGAATGTCTGTGGATACCCCTTGAAAGTCTAATATTTATATTAACAACATATGTATCATTTGTCATCTTATTAACGCTTACTGTATTACTAAGAGGAAGGGCCAGAGTAACAAAAAAAAAATGTATTTAATAGCAATACAGGTAGTCCTCAACTTACGATCACAATTGAGCCCAAAATTTCTGTTGCTATGTGAAACATTTGCTAAGTGAGTTTTGCCCCATTTTACGACCTTTCTTGCCACAGTTGTTAAGTGAATCCCTGTGGTTGCTAGGTTAGTAATCCAGTTGTTAAGTGAGCCTGGCTTCCCCATTGGCTGTGCTTTTCAGAAGGTCACAAAAGGTGATCACATCACCCCGGGATACTCAACCATCATAAATATGAGTCAGTTGCCAAGTATCTGAATTTTGATCATATGACCATGGGGATGCCGGAACTCCTCCTAAATTCCATTCTGAAGAATTATTTTTTATGGTTTTCCAAAAAGGTAGCAGGAAGGCATGGCCCATCTATCTAAAGTTAGATGGTTCGAACAGAGATGGCTATTACCAAGAAGGTTCAACCACAGAGTCCTTGTTGGTTGGATTCCTTGACAGTGGGACCATCATCAAACTATCTCTCCCAAAACTTACTGGACAAGGAAGTTCAGCTCAGATAATGAGATCTCAGAAATATTCAGGCACCGAATGATACAAGGCTTGAAAAGTGATGACCAGCATCTCAGAAGCCAACTCATAATAAGTGCAGTTCCCGTGGTACTTTCTGCCAACAATGTATATCAGAGTCCAGAATCCAGATTTCAGATTTCCATCAGTAACTTGAGAAGTTTCCTTTATCTCTGTTTAATGTACCCCTGTTTAACAGAGGAGATGGAGACAAAAATTCACTTCTAAGAGGCAAAGAGAGAATACCCTCTTCTTATTTTCTGTTCTGATAGCTGGAAAGCCTGGAGAAGAATGAAACGGAACTGAACACCATAGAAGCAAAAAAGCTGGCCCATCAACTACGGGCAGTGACGGAACAGATGGACTCCTACTTTGGGAATGATATTCATATTACCTACCGCCTGCTTTCCCACTTGATGGCCTTTGAGAGCAGACAACATGGTTTTGGGCTGACTGCTACCCAGGATGCTCACTTCAATGAGGTAAGAACCCCTTTTCAGTTGTGATATTGTAAAAGTGGCACAGAATCCTATTAAGTAGGCTTTTCCGTTGAAGAACAGTGTGGATATTTATGTAGAATTTTAGTAAAGTGAGCCCAGGATATGCTACTGATAGGAGACCTCTAGGAATTCAGAATAATGTGTCCTATCAGCTGTGCTATGCGGTTATTTCTAATGCCTTAAGAATCCTTGAGAAAAAAACTTTTTTGGTTTGTATTGAAATGCTTATGATAACTGTTGTGGCCCACCAGCGGCCTGTGCAGCTGGTAGCTGATTCTGACAGCAAGGAGGCTGGTGTGGTGATTCGCCAGTGGCCTGTGCAGCTGGTACCCACGTCAGACAGTGAGGAGGCTGGAGAGGACTCGGTGCCAGAGGCAGGGATTCAGCCAGGGCCTTCAGAACCTCCAGAAGCTCCCATAAGTGAAGAGGAAGAAGAGGAGGAGCCTCTTCTCAATGCAGGGGCGCGCAAAGCTGCCAAAAGGCAGGAATGGCTCCACAGGAGGAGGTCTCCTCAGGAGTAAGGTTTGGGACTAATTGGCCACTCCCTTAGCCTATTTCAGGGATGACGACAACTGAGCCAATTTGCAGGAAACA
>QLTV01002113.1:602347-621560 GCA_003457575.1 Thermophis baileyi | reverse complement strand
CCTTCCAGTTGGCCCATTGGGTCGTTTTTCGCCCTCCGGAGGCTTCAGGGAAGCTTCCTGAAGCCCCGGAGTGCGAAAAATGGCCCAACCGGAAGTCCATTTTTCAGTTTTCCCCAACTTCCCGTTTGCCTGTTTTTCACCGTCCCTGGCTTCAGTGAGGCCTTTGCGCATGCCCAGGGGGCGGGGGGGTTGTGCGCATGCGCAGGGGGCAGTGCAGGGGGGGTGTTGTGCGCATGCGTGGGGGGAGGGAATGGGTGTGGGCACGTGCGCACGCGCTAGCGCGCGCACACACACCCTTTTGGCACTCGAACCAAAAAAGGTTCGCCATCACTGTATTAGTGCTTCCATTGTGGATAGCCAGACCGGTATTTTTATGTAATGTTTCTCTTTGATTCTTTCCCATACTAAAGGCAGAGCATTTCTAATATAATGTCTTTGAAAATATCTATGTATTTTATTTTTCCCATACCACATAAATGCATGCCACCCCAGTTGTAAATCATGTCCTTCTAAAGTCAATATTCTTTTGTTCCTCAAATTAACCCATTATTTCACCCATGTAAGCACTGAGGCCTGATAGTACAACTCCCAATCAGGTAACCCAAAACCCTTATTTTTTTCCGAACTTCCGGTTTGCCCGTTTGCCTGTTTTTCACCGTCCCTGGCTTCAGTGAGGCCTTTGCGCATGCCCAGGGGGCGGGGGGGTTGTGCGCATGCGCAGGGGGCAGTGCAGTTTAAAATCAATTTGTTTAAATCCTCAAAAAACTTTTTTTCTAGTTTTATCGGAATTGTTTGAAACAGAAATAATAACTTTGGCAAAATGTTCATTTTTATTGTAGCTATTCTTCCAACCATCGACAGCTGTAAATTTTTCCATTTTTCCAAGTCTATCTTTATTTGTTGTATTAATTTAAAATAATTATCTTCTTTAATGGTTGCACATCTCGCCGTTAACCAAATTCCTAAATATTTTACTTTTTTAGTTATCTGAATGCCCATCTTTTCCATCAATTCATTTTTCTGTTTAGAAAAAAACTATGCAAAGCTATTCTTTTATACCGTCATAATTTTGAACATTAAACAAAGCAGCCTGTAAGCAAGGACTACCTGATCTTCATAAAAGAAAGAAGCCAGCCATTTCTACCCCCCAGCTTTAGATACAATTAACCTCTGTTTAAATCAGAAGATGGCACTGTCTCTCAGACCTAATGCCTGAGGCCTTCTTTTTTTCCTTTTCCCCTTCACAGTGCTCAGCATTGATCGCATGGAGAATCGCACCCATCTCAGAAGACGCTATCCACATTATCACAGTACCCTCTTCCGTGGCCAGGCCATGTGGGATCCCCACACACACATAGTCCTCCCCCACTCCATCCTTACCCCCCACAAAATAGAAGGTAAGTGACAATTTTTTCTGAACTCCCCCAGGCCTGATTAAAAAAAAAAAAACCTGAAAGAAATAGCCTCCTTTTCCACATCCTTCCCAAAATTTGCTTTAGAAACTCTCTTTTCTTTTTTCTTTTCTTTTTTTGCTGTTCTTTGAGATGTGCCATAGAGGAAAGAAAATGAAAAGTTGAGGGTTTTCATGTCTCTTTTGGACACTAAGAATGAGCTGTGACTTAACTTCTTGCATAGGTAATTAATAGCTCATGAGCCAGAGGCTTTGTCAGCCATTAGAGAAGGTCCTAATTGAACTGCTGGTCCCTGATTGGGAAGTACCGTACCACCTACTCAGCCTTATAGCATTTATTTGGCAAGATGGCTTTCCAGAGTTTTAAAAAATCATTTTACTTCAGAATGGCTGAATGTGGCCTATTATGCTCCCAGGATACAGCTGATCTGAATATACAACCAACGTATCCCATCTGGAACTACCTTCCAGATATGTTAGACTAGATCTCCCATCTTCCCCAGTCCAACACATCAGGAGCAGGCAGATTGGAACGGTTGATTTAAGATTCTTGGGAAATAACACACTGACAGTCAAAGGTCTTGCCTTCCTTGGCCTTTGTCTTTCTTCAAGGGCAACTGTGCTATTGATTCCTTCTTGTTTTGCTGTCTCGATTCCAGCTCCCACCATGACAATAGCTGCATCAATTAATACTGAGGCCAATGTCACAATGGAAAGTCCTCCCCCAAAGCATTCTGTGCAAGAACCTGAGCCTGCTGTAACCATCCTCATTCTCATCATTTATCGCACTCTTGGTGGACTTTTGCCTGCCCGCTACCAGGTGGATCGGCGCAACCTTAGGTATTAGTCTTCCTTCTCTACTGAGTTCTTTGCAGCCTGGCATGTTCCTACCAACTTTAAATGCCTGTGATTTGTTTTATGGATAAAGGCAACTTGTTTGTGATCAACAATATCACAATTGGATTGTTGTGACACTGGATATCAGTATCGCTGTCTGAAACAATCCAGCCTTGATGGTGTTGCCGAGTAACAAGGCTTCTTGGTTCCATACAGGTTGCCCAAAAACCCTGTGATGAACTCCCCCATTGTGACTGTATCTCTGTTCAGCAACCACACTTTTCTGCAGAACAGTTTGGAGGAGCCACTCATGCTAGAATTCCGCCTGCTTGAGACAGCCAACCGCAGCAAGCCCCTCTGCGTTCAATGGAATCACTCTAGCCAGTAAGTTGACTGTGGGTCAAGTCCCTCTTCAATGGAGCCATGTATCCATGTATCTTCAGGCTTCTGGAAAGACTTATGGAAGCCATGGTCCAGATTGTTGCCCTTCAAGACAGAAAACATAGGTTCTACTCTGTTGTTCCTCCTGCTAGTCTTTTCCAGATAAGTTGGACTACAAATCTCATTGCTCACAGCTAACTCATTGATCGCTATATTGAATGGGTATTGCTATATTGAATCAGTATGATGTCTGTGGAAAATGCTTGTCACTAAGTTCTCCTCTACTGCAGTGACCCCAGGTAATTCATAACTTCTGAATTGGAAAAACATTAAATTTGAATAATCTCCAAAGAATGAGAACGGCTATGTATTGAGACTCACAGCAGTACAAACAGTATCATTTCTGATTTCCAGAGTTTAAACATTTTACTGATAAGGGAAATCCCAACATGGAGAAATTTTTTTGGCCATATAGATATCTCAAGAAATTTGATGGGAATTATGATACTCCTCGGAATTGTAACTAATAGAGAATATTATCTGTTCAAACAAAATAGACCCAAGATATAAGGAAGTGGGATCGCATGGTAGGTCAAGATATATGTAAAAAAATACAGGTCACTGAATATTGAAATCCTGTTGAATACACCTGGATAAGAACAAAAGGAGTTAAAGTAAAATATACCAGTGAGGTAATTTATTACACAAGTTTACTACAGACAGAAGATGAGGCAATTCCATGAGGAACAGTTGGAATATTTTCCAAAAGTACTAAACAGAAATAGTGGGAATCTGATGAGAAAACTATTAGCGGTTGAAGAAACAAAAACAATGGAAAATATTTCTGGATTTCAGGCTAATGAGATGTACTGATTCAGAATTTATCACCAGCTTTTTTATTTTTATACTTAATTATATAAAGACTAAAGACTTCAGCTACCAAACAACAAATTGTAAACTGTTGGGAAGATACTGAAATGGAAAAGATTTTCAAGAACATAAACACATTTTGATAGGATCACTGTCTCGTAAAAGGGAGTTTTATTGTCTCTAAAAGGAGTGAGAAACAGAAGTGATACCACTGTCCAACATAATTAGTGCAAGAAAAAAACAAAGGAATTGCCTGCCCTGGAACTCTTTCTCCCCAGCAGGAATTGGACAGTGAATTCAAGATGTCATGAGGCATCTTGGGGGAAAGTGAATGTGTGATTCTAGATGACATTTGGAGAAAAGGCTGAGAGAAATCAACTTGTATCTTGAACTTCAGGAAGGGAGATTTTAATAGGTAAAAGCTAGACAGTATATAAATGTTTGAAATCCTTAAAAATGAACAAATTGAAGAGGGATAGGAGATCCTAAAAAACACAGTACTAAAAGCACAGGGATAGATGATGCCCAGAAGCTAAAAAGGGGAAATCATTTTTTGAAGAACAGCTCAGTGACAAGACAAGAAGCTAAAAAGAGGTGTACAGGTAGTTCTCAACTTACAACAGTTCATTTAGTGACTGTTTGAAGTTGCAACGGCACTGAAAAAGGTGCCTTATGACCGTTTTTCACACTTATAACTGTTGCAGTATCCCCATGATCGTGTGATCAAAATTTGGATGCTTGGTAACTGATTCATATTTATGATGGTTGCAGTGTCCCGCAGTCATGTGATCCCCTTTTGTGACCTTCTGACAAGCAAAGTCAATGGGGAAGCCAGATTCACTTAACAACTGTGGCAAGAAAAGTCATAAAATGGGGCAAAACTCACTTAAATTTCTCACTTAGCAATATAAATTTTTGGCTCAATTATAGTCATAAGTTAAGGACTACCTGCATATAAAATAGAAACAGACACTAATAATTAAAGATTACAAATTGCCAGGTCAAGTATGTAAGGGCAAAATTAAGAAGGCTGAAGCTCAAAATGAGAAATTATAATCACCTTATGTATTTTATCCATTTCCAGACTGAAATAGATCTTTGATCTATTTAGAGTTTCTAAAACAATTTGGATTACACTGAACATGGAAACAATATTGGAAAAAAGGGAGAGAATTCTAACAAGTTATTGGCTTCTAGATTTAAACCAGTGAAGTAATGCAACATTATACCACTGATTTGGAATGCAGATGGAAATGTCTATACAGATTTCAAACTCATTAATTAATATAATGAATTAAATTGAAAATTGAGTTTTACTTCAGTCTGCATAATAACAATTACTTAGGTAATAGGTGTGGAGTGAATTAAGATAGCATAGTGGCAAGATTATTGGTTCTCTTTGGTCTTGCCTGTGGAATCCACTGTTTAATCAATCAAAATAATCAAATTCAGGCATCTGCTGTTATAGGCCTCAACTAAACTCCCAGCATTTCCCAGCCAATTGAGATCTACCCAGTTTCTAAGGTTCAGAAACACTGACTTAACCTATGATAATGGAAGCCACATCTGGCATAAATACGGTCATCGTCTTACATTCATCACAGTATCTGTACTGTGATGTATGCTTGTCTCTAAAAAAAAAATTAAGAATCTTTCCTTTGAATTGTATCTTTTTATGGATTTCTTTGTAACTGCAGGATTGAGCCCACTGGCTTCTGGACAGCACGGGATTGTGAACTTGTGCACCGAAACACCACTCATGTCCGCTGCCATTGCTCCCAATTCGGTACTTTTGGGGTGCTGATGGACAGCTCCCACCGAGAGGTAACTGGGTTTCTTCAAGCAAAGAGCACATGAAAAAGTCTTTTATAGGGGTGAAGACGCCAGTGAAGAAAATGCCCCAGTAGAGTACACGTACACCTCAATTTATAACCATTCATTGAGCAACCATTCAAAGTTACAATGGTACTGAAAAAAGTTACTACAACCAGTCCTCAGACTTACAACTGTTGCAACATCCCACTGTTGCATGATCAAAATCGCACTTGGCTTGTATTTACAATGGCTGCAGTCATATGATTACAATTTCTGACCTTTCCAACTGTCTCACAACAAGCAGCCAATGGGAGAAGCCTGACTCTCTTAATGACTGCATGATTCATTTAACCATTGCAATGATTCACTTAACAACCATGGCAAAAAGATAATAAAATCGGTCACGACCTACTTAACAACTGCCTTGCTTAACAACAACAATTCTGGTCTCAATTGTGGTCGTAAGTCGAGGTCTACTTGTAATCATAGAATATATTTGGTCCCTCATGTGCTTGCTGATTGGATGTTGAACTAAATTTGCTACACAGGATGAGAGAATGTGTAACTTCTTCCTCTTGCCATGTAATATTGAACCATTTTTTCACCCCACAACCTTGTTTACATCTATTATTATTAGTATTATTACAGGATGGGGAGAAAAAACCCTTTAACAACATTTGCTGTTTAAGATCATTGGGCAAAACAGAATTCACTTCTGTTCACAATTTTTATTTTTGGTTATAAAATCAGAACTTTGTGTATCCACTGTATATATAAGTGTTATGTTGCATCTCACTTGGTCCTAAAAGAACAGAGCTGAAAAAAGGACATACTGGTAGCTAGATAGATGACAGTTTAAAAAAAATAATTTTAAGGACGATGGATGTAAGTGTGAAAAAAACCCAGCAAGCAACTTTGCCTTATCATTATGAGGAGAAATAAGAGATGTATTAGCACACTTGCACAATTTGTTTTATCAAAACTTAAATCTGGAATTAGGCTTTCTCCTGGGTTTTCTTCCTTTGAAATTGGTGTGTGTGTGTGTGTGTGTGTGTGTGTGTGTGTGTGTGTGTGTGTGTGTGTGTGTGTGTGTTCTGATCTGTCTTAACTATATATGTTGTTTGCCATTCTTGAATAGGACATATATCTGAATATAAAATGCATACTCTGTCATGTCTAGTTCACTTAGAAAAATCACAACTGACGCTTTTGTTCTGCTTGCTGCATCCATCACCATTTATCATTCTATGTGATGCATGTGTATTTTTCATTTGCAGAGTTATTATCAGGCAGAAATTAGAGATAGAAATATTTTAAACAAAATGTATGTGGATTTATGCCTCAGCAGGTGGCAGCACCTGCCTGGCCTTTCCTAGGTCCATTCCCTGAACTGGTTTAAGCCTAGTTAGCCCTTGAGTGGGAAGCTATCAGGAAACAAGATTAAAAGCTAGCCCGAGAAGTCAAAAAGACACCCCTGTGAGAAGATAGTGACAAACCACTGCTATATCATCGCCAAGAAAACAACATGGAGGTGTCCACAAACTTACCAGTAGTCAGACTTGACTTGAAAGAAGCATTACCTTTTAATACAAAGCTTTATTTTTAATGGGTTTGATGGACTGTTTTCTTCACTGTGACGAAATAATGATTTTAAGATGTTGGTGTAATAGACATCTATGATGTCAACAAGCTACCTGACTTATCCTCTTGTGTTTGGTTTTTTTCTTACAGCAACTGGAAGGTGACTTGGAGACGCTGGCCATTGTGACTTATTCCTTGACATCTCTTTCTCTTCTATGTCTGCTGCTGACCTTCTTCTTTCTGATATGCCTGAAAGGTCTCAAGTCCAATACTCGGGGAATCCATTGCAACATTTCTGTCACTCTCTTCTTCTCTGAGTTACTGTTCCTCTTCGGTATCAATCGTACTGAAAATCAGGTGAGATGGGACAAAGAAGAGAAGCAAGAGCCATGGTGGGTAACATATTAGGAATCAAATGGGAGCTTCATTGGATGGAAAACAGTAGGCCTAAGAAGACCTCATCTCCCAGAACTTGAAAAGTAGGAAATTGGGGTTATAAAATTAGTGAGTTAGGGACTGAACCGACACTTGTGCTAATTAAATAAATTGCTCATATATTGAAATGTCTACATAAATCTGTCAACACATTCCTAGATCGTGGATATAAACTTATTAGACATTCAATTTTATCTAATATTTTGAAATCCTCATTCAGTATCTAGCAGTTTCTGCAGCTAGCTGTGATGATGCCAGTGGTGAAATTCAATTTTTTTTACTACCGGTTCTGTGGGCTTGGTGGGCATGGTGTGGCTTGGTGGGCGTGGCTTGGTGGGCGTGGCAGGGGAAGGATACTGCAAAATCTCCATTCCCACCCCACTCCAGGGGAAAGATACTGCAAAATCCCCATTCCCTCCCCACTTCTGGGGGAAGGATATTGCAAAATCTCCATTCCCACCCCACTCTGGGGCCAGCCAGAGGTGGTATTTGCCGGTTCTCCAAACTACTCAAAATTTCCGCTACCGGTTCTCCGAACTACTCAAAATTTCCGCTACCGGTTCTCCAGAACCTGTCAGAACCTGCTGGATTTCACCCCTGGATGATGCCCAAAAGATTATGTTCATAGTGATATCATGCATAAATGTTGTGATTACATACTTGCAGTTTGATGTTTGACACAAGGATGTAAGTCATGATACTCGTCTGATCATTTTATTTATTATTTTAGCAAATTTATACTCGCCAGAAATGACTCTTGCTCCTGATTCTCCTCTGTAGATGTCAGTACCAAACATCACACTCTGTGCACCACTGGTAATCATGTCAATGAAACAATTTAGATCAGAGGGAATGTGGCACTGCAATATGACAGACACACACACCCCCGAACTCAAAGAAAAACTTAAGAAAAGCGTTTTGCAATATTAATTCCAGAACAAATTAGTCATCTAGAAGCATAATGTTTAGAGGACTTTATTTGTATGATGTTGATTTTACTTTTTCAGTTCCTCTGCACTGTGATCGCTATCCTGCTGCACTACTTCTTTCTCTCTACTTTCGCTTGGCTCTTTGTGCAAGGCCTTCATATTTACCGCATGCAGACTGAAGCTCGCAACATTAACTATGGAGCTATGAGGTTCTATTATGCCATTGGCTGGGGGGTCCCTGCCATAATCACTGGTAAGTACAGATGTGCTTAAAACAAAACAGTTTTCTCTAACACACTCCACAGATCTCTATGCTACTAAAGCTCTTGTGTCTGTAACCTTTAACTTGGTGAAAAGGTGCATCGCAGGGCAATTTTTTAAAAACCAAAATACCTCAAAAGGGTTAACATACAAAATGTGTGCAAAATCGGGGACCCACAACTTCTGTGGAATTGAAATTTGGCAAATTTTATAAAATTTTATAAAATGTTTTATGACATAATATTATGGTAAATAATAAATAATATAAATAAACATTATGGTAAAATATGGTAAATAAAAATATTATGGTAAAAAAATTATGACTTAATACAAAATGTCATAAAATATTTCCTATTTTATGGTCAATGACTGTACTATACAGTTCAACATGGACTTACTTTCAACTGAATTTTTAAGAACTTTTCAAGTGCATTGGAAGCTCTGCCATTGTTGAAGGTATTGAGAAATCTGGTAAGGAAATATTTCTGAAACTATGCGCCACGGGCCACGCCTCATCTAGTAATCCTCAAAATTCTATTTTGGAAAATTGGTAGCTACAGTCCCAACACTGGATTGGAAAAGGTTGATTCAGAAAGGCAGTATAGGTCCTGCAGTGGACATTTTAACCTGCATAGTGTGTAAAGCTGTGGTCTCCCATCCCGCTTCTGCTGCCAAGATATATTGGGCTGCCCTCCTAGCCAGTATAGTTGGTTGAAGATGACACCAGTTGTGTGTGTGTGAGAGAGAGGGGGGAGGAGGGAGGGAGGGAGGGAGAGAGAGAGAGAGAGAGAGAGAGAGAGAGAGAGAGAGAGAGAGAGAGAGAGAGAGTGGTGGGGGATGGATTGGAATGGGATGCAGCAAGAGAGAGAGAGAGAGAGAGAGAGAGAGAGAGAGAGAGAGAGTTGTTGCAGCTGGAAAGCTGTCCAAATTTAGGGAAAACTGCATATAATCCTTAATTCCCAAATTACATTTTATTGATTGCCAGTCTTAAAATATGCCAAAACTCGTTATTGTATTCTCAACTTTCACAGTTCAAGATCCAGTTTACTTTTATGAGGTGATTAGGAACAATGTCACAGATAAGGATTCTCAGTAACTATGCAGATAAATGAAATCTTAAGTAAGACTTGTGGATAGTTCTGCTTGCAACATTCCAGCTTTTTCTTCATCAGAACCAAGAAAATCCAAGGGGGAAAAAAGGACCATTTCCAGAGGCAACATACCTTGATCAGGGGAGTGGAAATTATAGTATAGAATTTATCTTTTCTTTTTTTTATCAGGATTATCAGTTGGTTTGGATCCAGAAGGCTACGGGAACCCAGATTTCTGCTGGATTTCCATCCATGACAAACTGATTTGGAGTTTTGCAGGGCCCATAGCTCTTGTCGTTCTGGTAAGCACTTCTCATGATTGATTTATATTAATCTGTTCTGCAAAACTCCTGAATAATTGGAGCCATGCAAGTGTCCAGTTGCTTACCCAGGATGCTAGGTTGAAGCCCTTCCTTTTCCATTCTCAGCATATCTGCTCCCTGATTTGCCATCCCCATGCTTCCTTTCTTTGCCATGACTACATGGGCTTTTACACCATGCTCTTTTTTCTACTTTCTACCATTTTGTCTTTATTTTCCTTTTAGCATCTCTCTCATGCTACTCCTGGAGACTAGCATTAATGAATCTTTTGGAAGGGCTGGGGGACTCCTCTGTTGTGCTTTCTGCACTTTGTGGGGTCTGTCACAATTCTAGAAAGGAATTAGTGCACAGATCAGGGTCTGATCATGTTAGCTATACCAGATAGTTATCCTTCCAAGGAAAGTATGTCTGGAGGGGAATGGCATAGGGAGGATAAAGCTGGTGAGCAATCTGTTTTGCTTAGTGCCAAAGCTACTGTTACTAACCACTGAGTTTGTTTCCAGATGAATGGGGTTATGTTTCTTCTGGTGGCGAAGATGCTGTGCTCACCAGGACAAAAGGAAGCCAAGAAGAAAGCTGTGCTGTGAGTATTAACTACAGCAATTACAATGATCTGCTAAAGGCAAAAACTTGCTCTGAAGCTTAACCTTTGTTGCAAACATTTATTCATCAATGTTCACCTTCTCCTTAAGTGTTTTTCCTCTTCTAATTAAAAATACAAAAACACTTTGCCTACTGTCAGTCTTGAGAAATTCTGCTTTCCAGTCTTCCAGATGTCCTCTGCCTCTCCAAAAATGATGTTGCTGGAGGCAGGAACTGTGAGTCTTAACACTGCTCGCTTATTGCTTGAGCCATGTATGTTGGGGCCATTTCCTGGTGTGTTTTATGGGTCCATGTCTGAACTATGATGAGTGGGCTAACGCTACTACTGATCTTTCTGCAACAGTGTCTCAACCTGTAGTTTAACCACATATTCTAACTTCCATGTCTGCCTCTCTGGTGGGTTCTTTCTCTCTGTCTGTCTCCAGCATGACGATGCGAAGCTCCTTCGTTCTGCTTCTAGTTATTAGCACTGCTTGGCTCTTTGGTCTCTTGGCTATCAACAACAGTGTCCTGGCTTTCCACTACCTCTACACTATCCTCTGCAGTCTTCAGGTAACTCTCTGAACTAGGTTGATGGTTGGGTGAAAACTATGGAGCCGTCAGAGAGGAAGGTGTCTCTGTTCTGCTGGCAACTATCCTGCAGAGCTCGCTAATCCTCAGCAGTTCTCCAGACAACCTTGAAGCTGCTGTCTGAGAAACATTTCTCCTTCACTTATGCTAAAGATATTGAAATGTTCCTGGATCCAAGGCACTGTGTCTGCAAATCTCCCTGCATGTTTTCATGGGTAGTCTTCTGTGCTGAGCTAGGCTGATTGCTCCATTTTTCTGTGCTAATGGTGTACAGTATAACCAGAGGTGGGTTCCTATCGGTTCTAACCGGTTCTTTAGAAGCGTTAGTAACTGGGTGATGACATCATGGAGCCGGTTCCGTCGGTGTCTCCGTGGGCGCTGCCATCTTGGATTTTGCTTCTGCACATGCGCAGAAGCTAATTTTTGATTGCTGCGCGCGCTCGCAAAGCAAGCACGCGCACGGCGCGACCCTGAGCAAACCGGCAGCAAAAGGATCCAGAAACCACCCCTGAGTATAGCCAATTTGCAAACTGAGCTGGATATTTGCAGAAAACAGCAAGGAGTACAATTATTATTTTTTTAGTTTCATAAGTATCATTAGACAACAAGCACCGATCACATAGCAAATGGAGTGATGAAGGATGATAGTCTTATCAATTGGGAACAACAATGCTGGATATACAGTATTTAATTATCATCAGAAAGAGCAATTAAGGATTAAGTGAAGAGGAAGGGAAGAATCAAATCTATATATTGTTTTTAAAAACTAACAGTCATAATGGGGAATCTCTAAGAGATGAAGTAGCAGAAGCCAGTAGGGGGGAAATGAAGAGTGAATTTGACTGAATGTGGGTATGAATTCATGCTTGAACTTGCACCCTGACAGTAGGAAAGGTAAAACACAGATGCTTCTCCATTTTTATTGCATCAGTGGATTGCATCCAGTGGCCTTGTTTAGGGTTGCCCATTCCCTATTAGGGAAGGATAGCTGGAAAGAGCTGTAGCCAGGTCACTGTGACTATATTGTGCTGATAAAATTGCTCACATTCACTTATTAGCGATTCTTCATTGGCAGAATCTGGTGTTGCAATGTTACCTGAAATTCCTTTCATCCTATGGAGTATAATGAAGTGAAGAGGGTGCTTTCTAGTGTTATGTCTGCCACTTAAAAACTTGATTCATGTTCTTGTAGCTCCTTTAAGGTACAGTGGAGAAATGTAATGGGTGGGGGCCCCAAAGTGGCCAACACTCTTTGAGGGATGATGATTTGCCACCTTCCTCGAATGTGTGAGTGGTATCCTCACTCCAAGGATCCACCAATTTTGGACAACTCTGGTCTGGTCTGGTCTCCAACCTGTTCTTAGTGGGAAGCCAGATATAGAACACTCTTGAAGAAGCAGGT
Organism: Thermophis baileyi; assembly: GCA_003457575.1. Lineage (NCBI taxonomy): Eukaryota > Metazoa > Chordata > Lepidosauria > Squamata > Dipsadidae > Thermophis > Thermophis baileyi. Next base: position 609,053 of record QLTV01002113.1, on the reverse strand, counting down.
TATTTGGACTGGATCATTCCAGATTCAGACTCAAGCCAGGGGTGGGTATGACATTGGCCAGTGTAGTTGATTATATTTGTTGGGTTCTGGTTTGAGGGAGTTCATCCTTTTCAATCTTTTTAGACTTCTCAGCAATATTTGATACTGTCAACCATAATATCCTGTGAAACCTTGGAGCTTGGGGCACTGTACTTCAGTAGGTCCACATCTTCCTGAGAGGACAGAATTCCACCTGGTAGCAAAGAAAGATCAGCCCAAGGGATGTTCACATGTGGGGTCCCTCTTCTTTCTTCTCCTGTTTAGCATCTATATGAGATTGCTGGGAGAGATCATCTACTGATTTAGGGCAAGACATAATCAGCACACTGATGATACACAGCGTTAAATCTTCATCCCATAAAATGCTGAAAATGCTCTGGAAATCTTGACTTTATATCTAAATGCTGATGGGGATGAAGCAAGGCAGAGTTATTGTTTATGCAGAAGGATTCTCTGTCAGTTCCAGTTATAACTTCCAGTTATGAAACAGGGGATTCAAAACCTGGGATTCATCCTGCTATTGCTAAATAGCAGGTGGAAGCTGTGGTCAAGAGGACTTTTTCCAACTTCAGCTGGTGCACCAGGGGAAGCCCTAGCAACAGTGACTCATGCACTTAACATCACTACCTGGATTACTGCACTATACTCTACTGTATATATGAGGGCTACCTCTGACGTTCACTCCAAACTCCAATTGGCCCAAAATGCAGTGACTTGTATGTTGCTAGACCAGAGTCAACCATAATCATATAACACATACCGGTATATTGTACTGTAGAGTCACTGCATTGGTTGTCAGTATATTTCTGGTATAGCTCAACGAGTTTAATCTATAAAACCTGATATGGTTTGGCACCTGGTTACTTGCACAACCCTTTCTCCTCATAGAAGTGACTTATATAACCCACCTCTTACATGTACCCCAGAAAGTCCTCCAGTTTCCTGAGACAAATGAGACAATGCTTTGCAGGGGCAGTCCCCATATGCTGAATACCTTCTCTCTTGAAACTAGATTAGCACCCTCTCTGTCGACATTTCCGAAATCATTCAAAGCCAAAGTATTTCAGAGGACATTTGGGGATGGAGGCATGCCATTATTTGCACTCATCTGCATTTTTATTGCGCTTTTATTTGTTGTATTAGCTTTTTGTATTTACTTTGTTGTTTTAGAATGCATTTTATGATTTTATTAGTGTAAACATTGAGTTTACAGTAAGTTAATTGATGGTAACCAGCTGCCTATTTGTTTCAGTACTGTTCATTTACTAATTTACTAAGACTTTCTTTGGCTCTACTGAGTGCTACAGGCATATAGTAGATTAAGATGTTTCTGTTCTGTTTTTTTTTTTTTTTTTTTGTCTATTGTTCATAAATAAGCCAATTTCTCCCTCTAGTGGAAAATAAATCATTACTTTTCTTTTGGCTACAGAACTTAAGAATAACACAGCTTAAACACACGGGGATGGGAAGATGCCCTCTGGAAACTGCCTAATTACAAATTTCAGCATTTCTCACCATTGTCTATGCTCACCTTTGGCTGCTGAGCATTGAGTTCAACAACCCTTGGAGGGCTACAGTTTTCTTACTCCTATATGTGGGTTATATAATAGGGAGGAATATTTTGATTGTCACGTTCATACAATAGGATGCTAGATGATCAGTTTTCTTAATCCACCTCTGGATCTCATGAATGGTATTGGCTGGAAGGCTGAGCTAAGTTTAAATCCTGGCCTGAGACTCTGGAGAATGACTGCCATGAGTATACATGGCCCTGTGCCTGGTGATATAGGCAATCTGATCTGGATGCTTTACTGTATGTTAGTGGTTTAGGGTGACCACTATTTTATTTACTAAAAAAAAAAAATCATGTCTTCTTCTCCCACGTATTTCCTGAATCTTTTCCTATCTAAAGAAATCTATTTAGAGGTGGGGAGAAGTATACTTGTCCCAAAGGTGGTTTTTCAAGAGGCAACTGGACTTTCTGGTTTTTCTTTGAACACATTTTGCTTCTCATCCAAGAAGGCTCTTGAAAAATAGCAATAGCAATAGCAGTTAGACTTATATACCGCTTCATAGTGCTTTACAGCCCTCTCTAAGCGGTTTACAGAGTTAGCATATTGCCCCCAACAATCTGGGTCCTCATTTTACCCACCTCAGAAGGATGGAAGGCTGAGTCAACCTTGAGCCGGTGAGATTTGAACCGCCGAACTGCAGCTAGCAGTCAGCTGAAGTAGCCTGCAGTGCTGCACTCTAACCACTGCGCCACCTCGGCTCACCTTTGGAACAACCATGACCTGGATGATTGAGAATCTCCATAGAAAAGAAGCATACTTGATTACTAATCCAGTGGAGGCTACCGTCTGGAAGTATCTCCCATGATCCTGAGTGGTTCTCTCTCTTTTTCTCTGCAGGGTTTGGCAACAGTGATTCTATTCTGTGCGCTGAACAAGGAGTTCCTGGAAGCCTGGAAAGGGGCCTGCCTGGCCAAGAAAGGCGAAGAAGCCCCCAGAAGTGGCCAGGTATGGACTGGGTGGAGATAAAAAGAGGTTCATTTCAGGGGTGATATTCACTTACCTTCCCTACCAGTTCGCAAATGTGAGCGCGCGTGAAGCCTTCTGCGCATGCGCACAGCCTCAAAAATGTGACATGCTTACGTACGGGCGGGTGGGCGGGGCCACCCACAGTCAGCGCTACTGGTTCGCCTGATCCGGATAGAACCGGCTGAATACCACCACTGGTTCATTTGTTCTAAGTCTCCCCGTTCGAATAGACCTTTCCCCTTAAGCAGTGCCTTATTTATTCACTTGATTACTATTTATTCTTTACACTTTATTCTATTTATTCACTTGATTATTATAGGCCAGTGCTTTGATATTCTTGAGTGACTCAGGCCTTCTTCCTACTATTGAAGCTGGTGCTCAAGACAGGTTGTCATCTTAATATACAGACAGTCAAATAGATCCCTCTTGTCACTTTCCTATGTTCTTCTTCCATGTCAGGGCCACAACGCCTACAACAACACAGCACTGTTTGAGGAGAGCGGTCTCATTCGTATCACCCTGGGAGCCTCCACAATCTCATCTGTTAGCAGTGTGCGCTCAGGCCGTACTCATTCTAGCCAGCGGGGCTACCTCAGGTAGGAAGCTTCTCCATGACATCTCTGAATGCATGCTTTGACACGGGTTTTTTTTCCATACGGAAAGGTGGGATAAGTTTTAATAAGTAAATAAATAAATTTATCTAAGGAAAATTGACTGTGGCTTAGTAAGGGTACCATTTCTTCTAGGGTCCGTAGCATATACATTTCTTCTAGGGTCCATAGCATTAAATATTGTGTTCTGCATGTGAGCAGGGGTTTGAAAGCCACTTAGGTAATAATGCACTAATATCATCATCATGAGCTCCATTGATTGCTCTTCCCTCCATTCCCCAATATATGCTCAGCTAGAGTTTCATTGAGGCCTAGTGGTATACAAAATGGATGTTGACAGAGGGAGATGAATTGTACAAAGAAGTAAACCTCGTGATTCTGACCCAATGGCTTTAAAAAAAGTTCTCCACCCACCCCCATTCACATATATTTTCACTCTTTAAAAGATAATAAATATGAGCTTATCTAAATCATCTCATTTCCCCACACTAACCAGTCAGATGGCTTTAGAAACTAATAAGCCGAGGGGCAGCCTTTTCCTGCTGTCGCTTCTCATCATTTTATACAAAATGTCAAGTAGCCCCTGAAGGTAGCAAGCCAATTTACTCTTCTGTAACCATAGGTAGCTTTATGACCATGATTATGTCAAATCCCCTTTTAAATCAATCACCACATCTATAATCCATTTTTACAAATATGTCACATTTACATATTTGACATTTACTTATGAATCCCTAAACAATTTAGGATTGGAATGCAGGAGAATGCCTTACCATCCCCTATATAGATCTTTCTAACCACTAATTTGGAGAATTTGGCTCTCCAAACTAGGTCACATGCTCTTCATACTTTGACTTTGACTTGATTTCAATCAAGAAAAGAGCCCTTTCTTTGGAATGCCCTCTCTCCAAGCACCTTTGGGACAACCATGACCTGGATGACTGGCAATCTCCATAGACATCTCTCTCCAGAAAGAAAACATATGAATATTCATTAAAATTGAACCATGTACTGTAAATCTTTTTACTCATGGTCATTTGAAAACTGACACAAGATACTATTGTTCTACCAATGGGATTTCTGTGTGTTGTATTATGATATGTCCTGTGTTTTTATAAGGCAGTGATGGCGAACCTTTTTCTTCTTGCGTGCCAAAAATGGGAGTGCGCGTGTGCCAGCACACAACCCCCCATAGGCACCACACTGTACACATCCCTGTGCATGCCCCCCCCGGTTGGGCCGTTTTTCACCCTCAGGCTTCCCTGAAGCCTCCGGAGTGTGAAAAATGGCCCAATGGGCAAACCGTTTTGCCCTCCGGAGACTTCAGGAGGCTTCCCTGAAGCCTCCGGAGTGCAAAAAATGGCCCAACGGGCAAACTGGAAGTCCATTTTTCCAAACTTCCGGTTTGCCCATTGGGCCGTTTTTCGCATTCCGGAGGCTTCAGGGAAGCCTCCTGAAGCCTGGGGAGGGCAAAAACGGCCTTCCCCAAGGCCGAAAATCAGCTGGCCACCGCGTGCATGCACACTGGAGCTGACATAGGGCAATGCCTCACGTGCCCTCAGATATGGCTCCACGTGCCACCTGTGGCACGCGTGCCATAGGTTCACCATCACGGTTATAATGTAAACTAACAGATGATACATATGTACTTAAAATATGGCTTAATTGTCTGCCTACCTCCACCCTCCCCAAGAGGGGCAGGATGAGAGTTCAAAAGGAGGAAGGGAGCAAGTCACCAACTGGTGACACATTGCAGTGCCAATTCATGAAGAACAACAGAATCATTTGTGGTGTGCTACATATCAGCTTCCTTTGCTGTTATGCAGCAGAGTTAAGATTACTGTTGCTTCCTCACACCAGCCTTCCCTGTTCTGACGGATTGGTAGCTGCTGCCTTTGAACAGTATTTATCTAAGGCACAACAGTTTTTCAGGGCTTAGAATAGATTCTGGCTCTGAAACTACTCAGAAGTGCCTGGGACTTTAGGTTTTGCCAGCTCTCAGTGGATCTATGTATGTTCTGTGTTTTGAGTTTCAGAGAGAACATGATAGCACATCAAGGCTCGGCTCTGGATCACAATTTGCTCAACCATGCTGGCCCCACTGACCTTGACGTAGCCATGTTCCATCGTGATGCAGGTCCAGGTAAGGGTAACTTGTAATGGGTATAAAAGAGAGGACTCTCGCTCCTGGATCTAAAGCAGAGGTCCCAACTTGACAAGAAATATCACTGATGCTGTCTATCAAATATTTCTGATACCAAAGACTGTGAGTATCTGCAGGTTTTCCTAGGGAAGGACAGGTTTATGCCTAACCAGGTCTTTCTTATTGAAACATCTTGTTGGCACACTGACTTGACGTGGCATCATTGTGACTGATGACATGTGATTTTGAATGTTGATTATAATGTAGATTATAAGGTCAACCCACCCTTTCAATTTTGCAAGCTATTTAACTTTTGGGTGATTCATATCCTGGGAAGCTGTTCCTCCTTACTCTTCTTCCCCCTCTTCAAATATCCCCTATCTTATCCAGATCAAGACTCTGATTCCGACAGTGACCTCTCCCTAGATGAAGAACGCAGCCTCTCAATTCCCTCTTCAGAGAGTGAGGAAAATGTGCATCTCCGGGGCAGATTCCAGCGGCCATTCAAAAGGGCAGCCCACAGTGAGAGGCTCCTCACCAACCCTAGCGACACTGCACCCAAAGGCAAGTCCCAGGACTCTGAGAACATGCTGAGTCATGGGGGATTGGGGGGTGGGAGGGAGCAGGGCTCAGGATGGCCAGAGGCTGGGTTGACACAACATGCTAGCATAGCTAACATCAGAGTAGGAAGGTCAAAGTTCACTTGATTGTGGGAATTCACCTCTTGCCTTAGCTTCTTGTCGCAATCAACCCGTTCAGACATAGCATGGTGTATGAATTCAGGAGCTGTGTTTTGTTCATCTGGATTTCACTTTGTTATGTTGTATGAGGCTTTTTACATTTTAATCTCTATATTTTACAATAACAATACACACAAACATACATATATGTATAATTATATGTTTATATGTTTTTCATCTATTAAGAAAAGGAAAGCAGTAACACAGTATATTTATTGATGGATGATCTCTGGCGAGCCAGAGATGGAGGTTTTTCCTCCATCCTGGTGCTGCTTGACCTCTCAGCTGCTTTCGATACCGTCGACCACGGTATCCTTCTGTGCCGATTAAGGGAGCTGGGAGTGGGTGGCACCGTTTTGCGGTGGTTCTCCTCCTATCTCTCTGATCGTTCACAGTCGGTGTTGGCAGGGGGGCAGAAGTCGACCCCTAGGCCCCTTGAGTGTGGGGTGCCTCAGGGTTCGGTCCTCTCTCCCCTTCTATTTAAGATCTACATGAAACCACTGGGTGAGATCCTCCGACGGCATGGGGTGAAGTTTCAACAATACGCTGATGACACACAGCTGTATATTTCCACGCCTCGTCAATTCAGTGAAGCGGTGGACGTAATAGACCGGTGCCTGGACGATGTAAGGG
>QLTV01002113.1:565010-601916 GCA_003457575.1 Thermophis baileyi | reverse complement strand
TGCCGGCTGGCGGGACCGCGTGGTAGGGCCTTCTCTGTAGCCACTCCGACTCTGTGGAACCGGCTTCCCCCCGAGATCCGTACTACCCCCACCTTACTGGCCTTCCGTAAAGCCGTTAAGACCTGGCTTTTCCGGCAGGCCTGGGGCCAATAGTTGCCCTGATTGGTCCATGCATGGTTGTGTGAGTGTTTTATTTTAAATATAGATGTTTTTTTTAATTGCTTTTATATGTTTTATTTTTTATGATGTAAGCCGCCCAGAGTCCTTCGGGAGTTGGGCGGCATATAAATTTTATAAAATAAATAAATAAATAAATAAATAAATAAATTTATGATAAATCAGAAAACAAAAATGCAGAGCAAAACGCAAAGGAAGAAACATAAAAAAAAATGAAAAGATAACATGTGTTAGAACTATTAAGTAAATAGTATAATAGCATCAAGTCTTAAACAGCCAATTAAATCTCAGCCAAATGGAATCCCATTGATCATATTTCCCAGAGCATTGATAGGAAGCAAGCCCACATATAGAAGATGTAATTAGGTATTCCACTGGAGCAAACATCTTTTTTAGCTGCTGCTGCACAAGTACAATAAATGCAAAGTTCTTCATACTTTGATAGGTTCCAAAATTTTGGAATTCATAATTCAAGATCACATTTACTTCTTTGTCTTTTTTTAATCACTCTGTTTACAGTTCTGTGAATATTAAACCAGTACTATGTCAGCCTAGAGCAGGGGTGTCAAACTCAAGGCCCAGGGGCCAGATCCGGCTCGTGGGGTCCTTAGATCTGGCCCGTGGGGTCTCCCTGGAAAGAGTGAAGGACTGGCCCATGGTGTCTCTCCCAGCAAAAATGGAGCTTGGGAGGGACATGCACAGCCCTCCCAAGCTCTGTTTTCGGCTGCGACGGCCTCCTGCAACTTTCTGCCAGTGAAAACAGAGCTTGTTTTTCACTGGGAGAGCACTCGGGCCACAACAGGTGCCTCCGACATGAGTGACGTTGAACTGGCCATGCCCCCTGGCCACCACCACCCCGAGGTGAAACACACCCTGATGCAGCCCTCAATGAAATCGAGTTTGACACCCCTGGCCTAGAGCAACACTAGAATGTATCAGAGACACTTCTGACATTTATGATGAAGCAAAGCCCTTTGTTTGGTGCTCCTTTTAGCATTGTGGGGCCATTTTGCAAAACATCACATGAGGCTCAGAAAGAATGATGACTTTCTCAACTGATTGGCTTAGGGTATATGTATTAAAATATATAATATATATTGGAAATGAGTTAAAAATAAATAAGTATATTTTTCACAAGCGGATCTTTTTGAAGATCCATTTTATTGTAAAGTAAAATATAAGTATGTATTCAAATAAACTTGATTAATTTATGGCTCCTCTGCATATAGAATTCATAAAAACTTTATAGAAATTTGCAAAAAACGTTGTGATCTTCTCAAGGAGATGTCCAGTATATTATTTGTAGTATAAGTGTGAAATATACAGTTGAGGAATTAATAATTCTGAAGCATAATATGCTAGCATGCTACAGTCCTAGTAATTTCACTCCACCCATTGAAAACAACTTGATCAACTCAAGAATGAGATTATACTGTGGCAAAGTGTTATGTTAATTTATGAGATGTCCTGTGCTCTCCCTCTGTACATCTGCAATGTTCTTCCCTAGATGTTGATGGTAATGATCTGATGTCCTATTGGCCAGCACTGGGAGAATGTGAGGTACACCCCTGTTCTCTCCAGAAATGGGGTTCAGAGAGGAAGCTTGGATTTGATGTTAATAAGGATACGGCCAACAATAACCAGCCAGACTTGGCTTTAACCAGTGGGGATGAGAACTCTCTCACTCAGACCCAACGGCAGAGAAAAGGTGAGATGACTTAAAGCACAATCAGCCTACAATTAATTTGGGGTTACTCTCTCTTAGACTAACCTATTTTACATGGCTGTTTGCAGGATAATTTTGAGGTAGGCAGTCACTTTCAGGTAAAAAGGAGTGGCCACTCAGTCACCTGATCATGCCTATCATTTTGAAGCAGTGACCATCACTGCAGGTGTGCTGGCTGTAAATGTGTGGGCAAGGAACCTGTCTACACAATACAGCTCAATAACAACTATCAGTCATTCATCAACAGAGTAACAAGTTACTATTCTTGGAATGCAGAACCCCCATCAATTTCTCCAGACAATGCATGATATCCCATGAGCCGTTAGACCAGGTAAACACTGACAAGGTTTCGTGACATCAGCAGCCTTTTTCCCATTCGTGGAGCAGGCAGCAATGAGGGCATAGAGAGGAAAGGGAGGAAATGATAAATGGCCAGGAATCCAAGTCATGATTTGCATCAAAATTTACAAGCTTCTCTCTTGAGGCGCTTGTCCCTGAAGTCTTCCATTTTCCACAAGTTGTATACTCATCAGCTTCATTGATATCCATCCTAGCCCCACTATCTGTCTCAGCATGGCTATAAAGCCATTCCCTTCAGGCTAATAGGCTCTTACCAATCTCCCTGCCAAGAAGGTCTGTGAGAAGAAAGTATCCTTCAGAACCAAACAAAGGAAAAAAAGCAACAACATAGGAGACAAATGCCCCTCTCACAGCAAATACCATAGGTGGCATAAGACAACTCAGGTGGAACCTGAAAGGAACATTACTTCCGGCTCTTCCCTGACATCCAGGAAACACAGCCAGGCCTAGGAAAACAAGACAGCAGACACAGGATCTCTCCCCCAACCCACCCAGCATGGACGTGGTGCTTCCAAAACAATTCTTTGGAACACCATTGTTTATTTACATTTGGTAGCATATAACAATGTGCAGGTGAATATGTTCAGAACTGTGGCACCAGAGGTTCCACAGTGTGTTGTTTTGTTTCTCCACATTTGGAGTCATTGCTTCAAGTGTGTATGTATGCAGAAGGAGTGGCTGAAAACAGCATTCATGTAACGAATAGATTTCCATGCTATAGGTAGTCCTCATTTAGTGATCACAGTTGGGATCAACAATTCAGTCATTAACCAAAATTGTTGCTAAGTAAAACCATGACTAGATTTATAATCTTATTTCAGCTTTTCTTCAAAGAACTGTGAAGAAATATGAGGATTGGTTGAAAAGTTACTTTTTCATCACTGTCGTAACTGGTCAATAAAGCAGTCACTAAATAAGGACAATCTGTAGTCACTTGGGGTCTTGCAGAACAATGCTCAGATATCCCCCTTCTCAGAGGCCCATAGATGCAGAACACCAGTGGTCCTTCAGGTCCACTGGCACATCAGTTTACTTATATGGAAGGGAAAGTACATGCTAGTACCTCCCCAGAAATGGATAAAGTTACCAGTTGCTATATGAGCTTTAATTCTCAACTGCATCATTGTGAAAAACACTCTTCCTTATTGAAGCTCCAGAACAACATTTTCTCAGATATGGAAATATGCATCAAGATTTTTTCCTTTTGTCTTGCTTCCTTAAATTTCTTATGTCAAGTTGATAGAATCTAGAATCTGAATCATCATGCTACTGCTCCTTCCTTCCTTCCTTCCTTCCTTCCTTCCTTCCTTCCTTCCTTCCTTCCTTCCTTCCTTCCTTCCTTAATTTTTGCTCTGATTTTTAAAAAAATATGTTTTTGCATATAAAATGGCTGAATGAATAGTTTTATGTTTATTGAGATATTAAAGCAAAACAGCAATAGTCATTTGTTGATCAGGTAGCAGGAAGAAATCAGGGTGGGTTTATTGTTTTTTCTCTTTTCACCTACAGTGGGAAATGAGTGCCACCCCCTATAGTCAGCAATGACTAGTGAAGTAAAATCTGCAAGGAATCCTTTCCTTTCCCTTCCTTCCTCCTCACCTTTGTTTTTTTAAGGAAGAGAAGCAAAGGAATAGATATTGGTTTGAATCATCTTTAAAAAATGCTGTTAAAGCAGGAGGTCTTAAGGGTTTGAATAGACGAGAGAAACACATGCTTGGGAAAAGGCAACTATGAGCCACGGTGGCGCAGTGGTTAGAGTGCAGTACTGCAGGCTACTTCAGCTGACTGCTAGCTGCAGTTCGGCAGTTAAAATCTCACCGGCTCAAGGTTGACTCAGCCTTCCATCCTTCCGAGGTGGGTAAAATGAGGACCCAGATTGTTGGGGGCAATATGCTGACTCTGTGAACCGCTTAGAGAGGGCTGTAAAGCACTGTAAAGCGGTATATAAGTCTTAAGTGCTATTGCTATTCCAAACAAGGTAGAGCCTGATAACAAGAGTCAGAAAAAGTGATTGGGACTGACAGTGATGTCAAGGATTGGGCAAAGCAGAAAGAGAGAGAGAAGAGGAGGAGGAGGAGGAATAAATCATTGAAAAACATGTATGCATTTCAGACTAAAGTTGATCCAGAATAAGGAGGAAAAGAGTGCTGTTACAGAAATGGGAGAGAAAGAATTGTTGCAGGGATGTGTATCACATCAATACAAAAAACCTGGAAATAATTCCAAGAGGAGAGGGCCTTAGACTTCTCACTTGCTTCTACTCTGTTATGTAGGCATCCTGAAGAATCGCCTCCAGTACCCTCCAGCTTTGCAAGGCCTGTCATCTGTGGGCAGAATGACCAATGATCTTTCCTGGTATAAAACCTCCACCTTGGGTCACAGGGCGGTCCCGGCTGCTTCTTATGGCAGAATCTATTCAGGAACAGGCAGCCTCTCACAGCCAGCAAGTCGTTACTCGTCCCGGGAGCAGCTTGATCTGCTGATGAGAAGGCAGATGTCCAGAGATCAACTGAGCCGAAACACCTCTGGAGAATGCCTAGAAAATATGGCAAGCAGGCACAGGTCCCGGGAGCAATTGGATGCCCTTATGAACAGGCCTGGGTCAAGGGAACACCTGGACACAATCCTCGATCAACATGGATCTAGAGAGCACCTTGCAAGCATACCCAGCAGGCATGGATCTAGAGAGAAAATAGGTGAAATAGCTACTGAACGTGATCCAAGAGATCACAGGAACACTCTACCCAGAAGGCAGACATCTAGAGACCATCTGGATTCTTTACCCTGTAGATTTGGGTCACGAGAACAGCTAGACTGCAGTGGGGCAGTAAGAGAAATCTCTAGAGAATGGCTTAATACAATGCCTCTTAGGCAGGCCTCTAGAGATCGAATGGACACCTTGCCAGCTCAAGAACAGTTGGATCTGCTTTTTAGAGGGCAACCTTCAAGGGACCAACTAACATCAGCTAGGCATACTTCAAGAGAGCATCTGGACATAGTGCCTGGCAGGCAGGCTCCTTGGGAAAATATTGAGCCTCTTTCTAGGCAGCAACCATCTAGAGAAAATCTTGAACTTCTCTCCAGAAGACCGACTTCTAGAGAAAATCTAGAAGCAATCCCTAGCCGTCACCCTTCCACAGAGCAATTAGACATCCTTTCTTCTATCCTAGCCTCTTTTAACTCTTCGGCTTTGTCGTCAGTGCAGTCATCCAGTACCCCCTCAGGCCCACAGACCACCCCTACCCCTTCTGTGGCACAGGCATCTTCTACACCTTCCATGCCATACGCTTCACCACCTCGGTCTGCAACATCCCACAGTATTTCCGAGCTGTCACCAGATTCTGAGTAAGTGTTTCCCCTCTACTGACTACCCAAGTAAAATGAGTATGTTTAGAAATTTAAACCCTCCTATTGAAGAACAGACATGCTGAATTAGAAGAAGCTTAATTTTCTGGTTGAAGGACTTGCAAAGGTAATTTCATTTCAAGAGGTCTTGGTTTTAATCATAGGTCTCTCTCTCTGTCCTGTATTCAGTATGCCGATCATAATTGAAGTTCACCATGATCTGAAGTGGTCTGAGGTCTAACACATACCAGGATTGACTGAAAGTTCTTGCTGGGAAGCTTTCAGCACAAGATCTAATAAGTTTATTTATGTATTTATTAGATTTATATGCCGCCCATCTCCCCGATAAGGGAACTCTGGGCAGCTTACAGATCATGAAAAGATAAATAGAAAAGCAATTATGCAAAAAATCATAACCAAGAGACAGTACAGGGATGAGGTCTTCTTACCCCAAAAATCCCCTTCAGCAGCAAGCACTGCCTTCGGGGCCCCAAGCCAACCACCCACACCAAGTTTTAATACCCTTCCAGAAAGCCAAAAGGGCGGGAACAATTCTCACCTCCGGTGATACAGTGTTCCACAAGGTCGGGGCCACAGCAGAAAGTCTCTTTTCCTTGACCCTGTCCGATGGAATTCCTCAGTACAAGAGGTCCATAACAGGCCTCTTTCACTGGTGCGAGTGAGGTAGACTAGTCCCATTGGGGTGAGATGGTTCCTCAGATGCTTGCTGCAAAATTATGCAAAGGAGTGCATAGCAGCACTGCTTTTTTTTGCTGCCATTACTTCTGTAGTGTTCCACTTTATGGATGCAATCTAACTACTCCCTCCAGAACATACTAGCACAATGCTACTACATCATAATGTAATGTCATTTAAAGATCATCCTGGGGAGAGATAAGAAGAGAATGGCATGGTAGTGCCAAGTTTCCCTTTGGGGGTCCTTCAGAAAATGATATAATTTGGTGGCCAATGTCTATAAAATGACATAAACAGAATAAAAACAAAGAAACAAAAAATTAGTTGCTGGTGGGAATTTTCAATCTGCAGTCACCAGTAGCAGTCAGCAAACTGTACAGTGTAAATGTCAATTGTTTATAATTCACTATATCTGTCATAGCTTCTTCCAAAGAATACGGCAAATTATAATTAGTGAAATGCTAAACTCCAGCACCACTAAGTACAGTTCCTAGAGACCCCTTCAGGGAATTCATAGTTGGGACATTACTAGATGTTCCTTCATCTCTGTGTGGATCCCTAAATCCCAATCTGTCTATCTTGTTGCTGAGCACTTTCTATCATATCAACTCCTGGTTCCTTCTTGCTTTGACTGCAAGATTTTGTGACCTGACACCATGGAAAATGCTCAATAACGCCACTGGCTGATCCATAAAACCTCAATTCACTTCCTGTGTAGATCTATAGCCACATTTTTAAATGCCCTCAAACTAATATAGCTATGCCAAAAGTAGTCCCAGAAGTGCTTTTTTCAAGAGGCAATTGGGCTTTCTGGTTTTTCTTTGAAGATGTTTCGCTTCTCATCCAAGAAGCTTCTTCAGCTCTGACTGAATCCTTTCATTCCCCACCATCCAGTCAGAGCTGAATACGCTTCCTGGATGAGAAGCGAAACGTCTTCAAAGAAAAACCAGAAAGTCCAGTTGCCTCTTGAAAAAAGCACCTTTGGGACAACCATGACCTGGATGACTGAGAATCACCATAGACATATGCCAAAAGTAGCTGGCAACAAATCCTAGAAAGGAATCCAGCATAGACATTGATAGTAAATCTCACTGATAAATTAAAATAGATTATTCATCCTTAGAATCTTAAAATACCCTGGGAGAATTCTGAGACCTACCTGTTTATGTTTATGGATGTAAATTAACTAAAAGCAGCTCGAATACTTGGTCACTTATTTATTCATTCATTCAGTTTACTGGTAGTCCTATACTTACAACCATTCATTCAGCAACCTAAGTTATGACAGTCCTGAATGAAGGGAATTACAACCTGTGCCCGAAGTTACAGCCATTGTAGCACCCATATGTCCAAATAATCAAAATGTGGGCACTTGGCAACCTGCCCACTCTTATGTCTGCAGGGTGCTGCAATTCCCCCCCCCCGCCCACCTATCTCCCTCCCCATCAATGCCCTTTTAACCCTCTGTCACTCTGTGTCCCACTGCCAGAGCTCAGCTTTGCCATCTTGTTGCCCCTGACAAGACATACCCAGCCTGGCAGGTGTCTATGACAATTTGCCACAGCCAACTTACCATGGGACAACTTACCATGGGACAACTTACCATGGGACAACTCGTCGCGGTCAACTCACCATGGGACAATTTTCTGTAGGACAAGAGTTACACTAATATCAAAGAAATTGTGGAATAGAATCATTAAAGAAAGGATGCAAAAGCAGGGACAGAATGAAATGCGAATGACAAAAATTAAAATGTTTTTTAATTTATTTTAAATAATTAAATTGAATTGTTAAATTGTCCTGCTATGAGTTGTCTTGTGGCGAGTTGGCCATGGGGAGTTGTCCCACAGTGAGTTGGCTGTGATGAGTTGGCCGTGGCAAATTGCCTGCAGCGAGTTGGCTCCTCCCATTTTTCAGAATGCAGGGTGGCAATTGTGGCTGAGACTGGGCAAGACAGGATGCAGGACAGCCAAAAGGGCACATTGGTGTAAGAAGTTGGTTGGTGGGGGGAGTTGGAGGGAAGGCAATCCCTTACCTTACTGTGTCTTGGGGCTAGAAGGACCCAAGCCTGAAATGGCTTGGATTGGGGAGAGACCTCAGCTAATAATCAATAAAATTGGATTCCACTTGCTAAGTGATTGCTAAGTAATGTGGTCACATGATGTCTCACTTTATGTCGCATCATTTAGCAATCACAGTTCTGATCCCAATTATGGTTGTAACTCAATGACTACCTATAGCTGTCCATCTTCAATATATGATTCTGGGTGGCTCAGAAAGAATTACAAAACAAAACACCAAAATAATAAATAAAACACCAAAATAATGTAAAAATAATGATTGAAGAACAATAAAAACCATGCAGCAAAATTCATAGCTGGGCTATTCTAACCTCTATGAATAACCAACAATACAACTAGATTTATCTCCCTCATTCCCAGATCCCCATGCCTGGTGGCAAAACCAATTTTCAGAGCTTATGGAAAGCCAGCAAGGCTAGGGCCAATTGGATGCCTTGGAGGATGATTTTCTGGGGAGGGGGGGGAATGCCATAGTAGAAAAGTCCTGCTAGACAATGGTCCCCGGCAGATAGGACCCAGAGCATGCCTCTTCTGCCTGATGGAATGGTAGATGTGATTGGAGAGAGGCTGTCCTTCAGCGGTGGGTTGCTCCCGGTTCGGCCCGGTTCAGCAAACTGGTAGCGGCGGTGGTGGGAGGCTCCGCCCACCCACCCGGGATGCTTCTGTGCATGCGCAGAAGCATCGAGTGCGCAAGCAAACCGGTAGCGACAGGATTTAGAACCCACTACTGCTGTCCTTCCATTTGAGATAAGAAAAATCTCTGGCCATTCTTGGCTGTTCAGTTTATGCTCGCCACTGTATGAGGCTATTGTGCATTTCAGCCCATCTGACTGTAGTTCAAGCCACATTGACAATGCACAATGTAATTCTTTTGTCTTATTTTGACATGTGGTTTGGAGAAGAATTAGTGGCCCGGGTTATGTTCCCACAGCATGCTTATTTAATTCTTCTTTAGTTCTGTTTATTATCTTCCCGCCATGTTTGTCACCACATTGGGTTTGTGGGAGTGGAGGGGTGTTTCTGCATCCTCACTAATCACTGTAGCTGATTCTGAATGCAGTGTTGATTTTTTTTTTTACTTCCTCAAGAGAAGTGGCTGTCTCAGTTATGCCTTTTGTGTTTTTTTTTTCCCCTGAGAAGATTAACAAGAAGTGAGGGTCATTCCTGAGGGGCCCAGCTGTTGTGAGAAGAATCAAGAGGCACTGCAGGACCAGGCACTTCCAGCAGAGGACCAGGATCCCTCAGAGGGCCTACAAGAAAGAAAGAAGGGAGGCTTTGTGGAAGCCGAGACCAACTATGCTCTCCTCCAGCATTCGGTGGTGGAGAATTTGGTGGGATGAGAATCAGCATGATGGACTCACCAGACTGTGGAAGAAAGGTGTCTGGGTGCTACAGGGCCCCTCTCCCCATTCAAAGGGACACCCTAATGGGAAGGAGGGGAGCTACCACACCATGGGCGAAACTTACCGTTAATAGCATCTCCAAACTGGACCAACTGAAATCTTCCTTTCCAAAACCATTTTTCTGTACTCTGTGCAAACACGACAGGGTGGGATGGCTGCAAGACGTGGGTGCGGGAAGGGTTTTATACATTTTTGTATCTTTGTAATCAGAGAGAAGAGAAATTTCTATGGTTATTTTTACGGTTCTTCTGTTCCCATTGCTGTGATGCTGATCTTATTTTCTAGCTGTCCATGATGCATTTGGATTGTGGCATGAGGCGATGTTATGCAGCCTTTCCCGGTAAGGCTCAAGGCAGAAAAATGGAGGGACCTTTTCTTGCAGACTTTTTTCAGGTTGTGTGTTAGGTTGGTCTTGTTGAATGTCTATATCTTATCTCCTCATGAGCCAGCAGTAAGTGGCAAGTATTGTGCTGAGACAAGGGTATTCTCACTACTAAATTAAGTCAGCGCATTTGTAATTGGGCTCTAAGATCTCGTTTGCTTTGTCATATATCTCCAGTCTAACAAGCCTGGGATACCCGAAACAGCTTTGTATACTTTCTAATGCTAGAACAATTACAAATTTTGGGAACCTCATGTATTTATATATTCTAACAGAGTTGTATTGATACTCTTCTTGGAGTGTCCGTTGTATTAGCAGGGTGGAATCTGGCATATTTCTGAACTTGGCCTTAGTTGAAATTTGTTTTGTCACTGGATGCTGTCTGTGAAACACACATGAAAGTAAGTTTTTTTAAATAATTTTTTATTTGAGTCTATTTCCCTCCTCCTCTCTAGCAAACTTTTTACCCACAAAACAAACGCCGGCATCTGGTAACCGTGTGTGTGTGTGTGCATGCGTGCGTGCGTGTGTGTGTGTGTGTAGAACTCATCTTTGAAGCTACAGTCATTGAGTTTTTCCCCCCTTGCTGGTGCATTTTTATAGTGCTATATAACCAGCAAGGAGCTATAAGATTGGGATTTTTCTCTCAATGTATAAGCAAAATGGCCTCCAGTAAATACATGCCAGTTTGCTGCTTTAAATGGGGATCTAGCTGAAGTAATAGTCAAGGTGTCAAAATTCCATACAGATATTCCTCAACTTATGATCCCAATTGGGATCAGAATTTCTGTTGCTAAGCAAAGCAGGTGTTAAGTGAGTTTTGCCTGATTTTACAATTCTTTTTTGTCATAACTGTTAAGCAAATCACTACAGTTACATGAATCATGAAGTCGTTAAGCGAATCAGGTTTCCCCCATTGGCTTTGCTTGTCAGAAGCTGACTGGGAAGGAAGCAAATGGCAATCACCTGACCCTGGGATGTTGCAACTGTCATAAATACATGCCAGTTGCCAAGTGCCTGAATATTGTTCATGTGACCATGGGGAAGTTGTGGCAGTCGCAAGTGTGAGGACTGCTTGTAAGTCAGTTTTTTCAGTGCCATTGTAACTTAGAACAGTCACTAAATTGATGGCTGTATGTTGAGGAGTACCTGTACAAAGAACCTCAGTTCATCTGACTCTTCCAGGATACTTGCATGTCCCGTCTCACCAATGAAGAAAGAAGAAATTTCTATGAGTTTTCAAACCTCCCTTTTAAAGGAGTCCTTAAATAATGTCCCCTTTTTTCCCCAGGCCAAAGTTCTTGACACATTGCAGTGGTATATATTGTCGATATAACCCACATCTATTGAGAGTCTTACTATTTAAATAGGGATCATTAGAATATTTACTTCAAAAAGATGCCTTGGGAGATAAACTTCTCTGTGCTTTTTCACAATTTATTTTTGTTGATTCTTTGGACTGAAAGAATTTCCCGTGTGAAACAAACTAAATATTTAAATCATTATATCCATACCCTTTACAGAAGGATAAATACATTCTGCTCTAAACCAAATGCATTTCTGGGTGCTTCAGCAAATTATATTTCTCTCAAGAACCTGTTTTGATTTGGCTTTATAATTATTATTTTTTTAAAAAAAACAAGGAGAAAATAAGATTTGTAGCCAAAGTCAACTTTGATGGTTATCTCCTTGTATTACTGTAAGAGAAGAAATTGTTGTTGCACTCCTAGCTTATTACAGCTAAAATCAAAATGAAAGAGGTGCAAAAAGAAAGAAAGAAATTAAAACTGGTGTTCTGCATTTTATTTCTCACCACTGCTACTTTCAATGACCATGAATTTATTTCTTTTTCATCAAGAGAGTACTACAGTCTTAACCACCTCTGAATGAGCCAAGATAATGAAGTTTACTTATGTTGGGAGGGTGAATACATCCAAGTCACAAAGGTGAATACAGTAATGAAAGCTACTGTGCAGTATGAAAGAGCATACTTGTGTTGTGGAGAATGAAGGTGTTACACTATAGGCAATAAAAGCTTAATACTATGTACCCATTCAGATACTCCTGAATTATTATCTTCTTCAGCTCTGACTCTTCTATTGGAGAGTTGCCAGAACCACAAATGCAGATTATCATAACAACATGCCACTGAGGTAAATTTATCACATCTAATTAGTTCCTCTGGTTTCTATCATGGATACATAATTTGACCAGGAAGTCAACAATACATTTGTTCTTTTCCATTACACAAATTATATAATATGGAATATGTGACCTTTTCTTGAGAAGAATTGCGGTTTGGTTCTGAAATCATTTCCCGTTTTCCTCTTTCACATCAGAGAGTAGATACCAATACTCATACAAAGAGGTTTTTTCATGGCTGTATATGAAATAACCAGTCATAAATGTTTGATTAAAAGATTTGGGGGGGGAGGGGGTTGAGGGTGGGAATGTGTTTATCAACCTCGGTGACTTTTAAGGGGTATTGACTTTGACTCCCAGAATTCTCCAGCCAGCATGCTGACTGGAGAATTCTGGGAGTTATAGTCTTTACATCTTAAAGTTGCCGAGGTTGAGAACCACTGCCCTAAAGTATTTTATTTCCAAATACTTCACAAGAGTATTTAGCTTTTCAATTTAGCCACCTGAGGAAGTCCAGCCGTGCACAGAAGCTGTACCAACATGTCTATCTGAATGGTTGTCTAGAATGCCAGCTCTGAAAGAACCCAACTTACAGTAGAACTGTAACTATAATTATAATGATTTGACTATAAGGTTCCTCAACTTTCAGTCTTCCTTGGTTGTGTGCTCTTGTTCATTTGCAGCAGTAATACTACTCCATTTACTGTCGCATTGTAACCATAGAATTCTGTAGCTTAATTGTCAAACAAAGTAGACTTAATGTTTATACTGGGGACTATCGATGTTTACACTTTGTGATTGTCAGAGGTGGATGACATCTATTCCTACCACCACTGACCAAAAAAAAAAAGAAGAAGGAGGAGGAAAGGGAAAGATTTTAATTATTCTCCAATGCATTCCACAGTCTGTAGTTTTGGGAGGGAAAGGGCTCCATTTCAGTCTTCCATTCAATCTCTGAGTAAAGGTGGGTCACTGTAGCCTTTGATCAGAGTTGTCTTTGTTCTGAATTCTCCTTCCAGAATGGAGAAAAGCAATCATCATTCACCAAGCCCTTAAAAAGGTGGGTGTCTCACAGGGGTGACATTCAAATTTTTCCCCTACTGGTTCTGTGGGCGTGGCTTGGGCGTGGCTTGGTGGTGGTGGGGTCATGTGACTGAGTGGGCGTGGCCAACTTGATGTCACACATGGCAAGGTGGGACGACACCACCCCACCAAGCCACGCCCACAGAACCAACAGAAAAGTTCAGCCAAGTCTTCTAGCATTCAACCTGGCTGCTTCTCGCCTCCTTCTCATGTTTGCTGTGTGTGTATGAGCCCGAGAAGGAGGAGAGAAGGAGTGAGTGGGAGGGGTGGGGCGGGGCCAGTCAGTGGTGCGATTTACAGGTTCTCCGAACTGCGCATAATTGCCGCCACCGGTTCTATAGAACTTGTCCAAACCTGCTGAATTTCACCCCTGGTGTCTCATTTTTATAGCCATTGTATTTATGTCCTACATGGGAGAGGGTAGAAATCTGGGCCAAGCAATATGCGGACAGTTAAACCCATTTCTTTTTTGTTGAAGTGCACATGTGCGGAATGTAAAAGTCCTATTGTGTGTCCATCAAGCCTTGCTATAGCAACTGTATACCTAGAAAAAGCTTCTTTACATTATTTTTTTCCAATCTATATATAGCAATAGCACTTAGACTTATATACCGCTTCATAGTGCTTTACAGCCCTCTCTAAGCGGTTTACAGAATCAGCATATTGCCCCCAACAATCTGGGTCCTCATTTTACCGACCTCGGAAGGATGGAAGGCTGAGTCAACCTTGTTAAACCAGAGTCCATATTTTTTTTATTTATTACACAGAGTTCAAGAAAGATTGTCTACAATTCTTTTGGGGGGGGACACTTTACATTTTCCATTCCTCCGTGATTCAGTATATCTTTGATCTTATTTATTAAAGCTGTGAGCACTTGAGATTCAAAGGGAAAAGGGCATTTTGGAACCCTTCGTTGGCAACTCCTTAAACCAAGCACTCCCCTTCCTCAGATTGTGCTGCAATTACAAAGAACAGCTACATCAGGGGTCCCCAACCCCTGGTCCGTGGACCGGTACCAGGCCACAGCATGCCAGAAACCGGGTCGTGCAAACAAACAATTTACATCCAGAGATGTAACAAATTATTTTAGTATTTATGGATCCATTATGAAGAATATGGAGTACTACTCCTATTTGCTTGAAATATTGAATGGAAAGCTATGCATCAGGAATACTGTAAAGGCATTCTACATCACAGATCCTCCATTGGGCAGAGGGGCTAGATGATCTCTAGGATCCCTCATAGTTATTCAGAGGCAATCATGTTCATTCACTCCATTTGTTCCAGTACAATTTTCTCTTTAACAAGCACAATTAGAAATGCAACTTTAAATGTGAATAAAAGCAACTGATTGCTAATATTTTATCAATGTAAAATTTGTTATGTGTTATAAACTCTGTAACCCTTTTAAAAAGATAACTCAAACAATAATAGCTGTAAAATTGTGGGGGGGGGAATATTTAGGGTTCAATTACCAGCCTGGGTTTTTGCTTCCCTGTGATAGCCAAAAAAAATAAATATTTATTACAGGCCAGCAATCCATCCTCCATTACCCTGTAAATCATTCTAAACTATCTCTTCCTCATCTACTCTAAAGTGAATTTATTCCAGATTGAACAGATTACAAGAACTTTTATTTATCTCTGTCCCATTTCCAATAAAAGCCAGCCAAATATTTCAATGTGCTTACAGAAGCACATCAAGAGGCCAACCTAAGAGAAGTATTCAGGAGAAACCATTTAGATATCACAGGTAATAACCATCTAGATATTACAATCAAACTGAGCTTTTATAATGTATTGCTAGCAATTTTACTCAGAAGATCAATTCTTAAAAGTATTAGTTATATGGAGAACAATTGAGTAGCAAAACAGCTATCAAAGGAAATGCTGCTATGTAGCAGCAAGAGTTGAGAAAGTAAATAATAGACGGTCAAAACTTGAACAGAGTCTGCAATTTACATTTATATCAATAAATGGGACTAGAGAAGATGTCTGAAGGTCATGTATAGATATATGGGTAAATGAGTATGACATAAAAATGAAGAATATTGAGAGGTTGAAAGAGTAAGAAAAGGGATAAGATTAAATGTTGAGGTTTCACTTGAGTTTGCAACATTCATTTTCATACCTCGGTTGAGAGATGTTTCCATCTTCCTTACGTGGCAGAGGCTATAGATCCTTTAATCTATAAAATAAGCAGATAAAGAATAGCAATGGGAAGTCAATAGGCAATTCAGGATAACTGAATAAAGTAGTTTATATCTGCGCCATCTTTTGTGTTGGAACGTTTCAGTGCCCTAAAAAAAAAAATCTCGGGTGGAATAGGAAAAAGGGAAATCATAAAATAATCCCGTTTTCCTTCTTTATCTGCTAAAAAGTCAAGGTGAGTAAATTTTATTGTGCTTCAACCTGCCTGCCTTTCCTCGTGGATAGTTATAAATGTAATTTAGCCTTCCAAGTATCAGTATAGAGTCACTTTGGATAGCGAGATGGGTGGCATATAAATTTAATAAATAACTCTTGCTGAGATAGTACTCCACTGTCATGACTAGCAAATGTATTGTATTGCCCTGATTGACAGTACATGGGAATATTTGAGAATGCTGATTATTAGCTGAAGTAAGGAACCCTCCCAGAAATATGCCAAAGACTGATCAAGACTGGATTGTCCCATAAATATTTGAAGCCAATCACCTTTCCTAGTGGTTTGCCCCCTATTGCCACCATCTCTCCTTCTGCCTGTGGGCACCCTGATTAATGAGAACTGCTCTAAATCCACCTCCTCCTCTCATCCAAACCCATTTCCATCCTGCTTCCAGGAGGGTGTTCTTTTACTAATCTTTCCCTGCTCCTTTCCATTAATATCCACGCAACAATTTCCCCAAACTGACACCTTTCAGGTTTCTGGAAGAGAATTCTGGTCAGACCCAGTCTCTAGCAGGCTTCTGAATCAAAATGGCTGTGATCCTGAATACCTATGACTTCTTCTCTTTCATTCTTTCTAAGCAACTGTTGAGTTTTGCCTTGGCTTGGGAAAAGGCTTTATTCTGTCAGGTGATCTGTCACTTTTCCTCCCACACCCTAAAGCTATGATTGGTCTTAACCCAAGCAAAGGTTGAGAATGAAAGGTCCTTGGTGTTTTCTGAGTTTGGTTGTTTTCTTGCAGTTGTTTCATTACCCAGATTAAGTAACATCAGTGCTAGCGATGAGAAGCCCAGCCTATCCCTGATCGGGGGAAAGGTTATCTGGATGGCCCCTTCTAGCCAAATGCACAATGCCTGCATCTTCTTTAAAAGAACAGGGGAAAAGAACTGGCAGCATCTCAAATTTGGTCACCCTCATCCGTCCGTCTTGACTCTGATAAAGTCCCAGACTCCTGGGCCAAATCATCAGCTAAGCCAGGGCTCCAATCCAAGAAGCACAACCGAAATGCCTCTGGAACCTCAACCAAGCGGAGAAGCAGCAGGACCAGTGTAGTGGCATTAAGGCAAGGAGGGAGTGGTGTCTCAAAGATCACTGTCAGGGATTAATTCTGAGCCAAGCAGAGCCCAAGGTTATAAAGCTGTCTGTCTGCAACATGTGTCATCAATTCAGCAGTCGTGTGTGACATCTATCAGGTAAGAGAGGGCAATCCCTACATTCCCTTACAAATGCCCCTGAGAAAAGGCAGAGCTGTAATTAACAGATAAAAAAGCAGAAAATTGAAATTGTTCTGTTGGGGTAGT
This sequence comes from Thermophis baileyi, assembly GCA_003457575.1. NCBI lineage: Eukaryota > Metazoa > Chordata > Lepidosauria > Squamata > Dipsadidae > Thermophis > Thermophis baileyi. Next base: position 584,794 of record QLTV01002113.1, on the reverse strand, counting down.
TGGGATAGTGGTAAAGAGCTGAGATGGAGGTAAGAATTTAGTAACTCTTTGAGGGTTAAAAATTATTTTCCTTTGAGTTTAGTAACAGAAATGTTAAAAATTAATGCTATAAACCAGAACTTTTGGCCACCTGTCCAAAGAGCTGGAATTGACTCTAAAGCTTACTGTGATGCATACTTATGTCAAATGTTGTACGAATGGGATTCACAAAATATTGCAATCCAGGTTATATTTGTAGCACGCCATAATCCCAGATGCCCCATCATTCCTGCTCCCATTCCCATTTTATTTCCATGCTTCCCTTGTAAGTTTTAATCACCATTCCCAGCTTGCCAAGAATGGTTGTGCCACTCATCATAGGCTATTTTTCCTAAATATCAGTTTGTCCTTTTGCAACTACTATATTATTTGATTTTTTTCCTGAACGAGGTGTGGGGAGTAAGATAGGATCTTCTTTCATTGTTGTTTAGCAATCTCAGTGAATTATAGGGGAGAGAATGCATGCTGAGTATACATGTTGGTAGCTGAGACATAGACCCAGGTTTCATCACAGAATTGAAAAAATCTAGTTCTGACCTTGTAGGATAAGCAACGATCTAGTATAAAAGGAGTATTATGTTTCTTGGTGACTTTAAAATAGGATGAGATCTTCAGGAAAAAGCAAAAACAATTTTTGACCATGAGAAAGAAAATATTACAATATTCAGATTAAGGGAAGCCTGACAAAAGTAAAGCATGTTTAAGACTTAGGAAGGTTTACAAAATAATGAACAAGTTGCCAAGTTGCCAAACCCTTTTTTAGTCAATTGATTAAGAATAATCTTTAAAAGAATGTTAAAAAAAGATAACAGGTGGTTGGTGTGCAAGCCTATCAGAGTACAGCTTGAGAGGAAGGTCTGCAAATATAAACATTCAATCTTGTCAAGTACAGACAGGACAGTGACAGGAATTTTTGGCTTCTGGGATTGAAGTAAGAAAATAATTGTTGGCTTCCATTTTTCAAAACATAAATCCAGCTTTTAAAGTAAACATTGTTTCCTGTCAAAATCCTATGTTTTGCTTTGGTAACTGGAAACAAGAGATAGATCAATAGGCAATCTTACATTAAGAAAACTGGAGATAATTCCAGCTCTTTGTATTAGGTAAAAAAAAGATCAATAGAAACCAAAACAGGGACAATGACCAAGGGTCTGGACAGTATGTACCCTCCGATAGCCCCAGCATGTAAAACCACCTTCCTCCTGTGAAGGGTCCTAGAGCAGAACACCTACATTTGGTAATTCCTATGTGATGCAAGAAGCAAACACAGGATTGTTGACCATGAGAGAGACAAATGCAGGATGGGTACAGCCTTATCGAGTCAACTATTGGACTCAACAAAGCGGCAAGAGATAACGCATTTCCCACTTTTTGTAATAAGGATAACCTCTGTAAAGCCCCAAGAGCAACCTGATAAAGAGTAGTTGGAGCGTGATTGGTGCTTCTGACAACATGCAGGAACACCCTGCATTTTTATGAATGCAGCTATATAGGTTTTGAGGAAAGGAGTTTGTTGATTTGCACTCATATTTAAGAGAATTAAAAGCCATCCATGGTAAAACCTCAACTGATTTTAGTGAGAAAGGATAAAATCTTTTTTTTTTCTCCTCTGGGAAAAAAAGAACAAAGACTGGTAGATTTTTCTACTCTTGACTGATAATTATTACGGGAAAAAGGAAAAAACGAAGGAGAGGAAAATCCCTTCATCAAACCATCTTCTATTCCCGTGATGGCGAACGTGTGGCACGCGTGCCAAAGGTGGCACGCAGAGCCCTCTCTGCTGGCACGCGTGCTATCGCCCCAGGTCAGATCTCTGTGGCATTTCTTTCGTGAGCTTCTGTTTACCTGCAAACAATGAAACAGAAGCTCACAAAAGAAAAAGATCTTACCTCTTGTCGCACTGCCAGTGTTGGGATGCCCCGCCTCTTGCTGGCCAGCTGGTCTTTGGGTCTCTGCTGCGCATGCACGCATGTCTGCACATGCGTGCGTTTGCACACGCCTTTCCGTTTGGGCATGCGCGCACGTGCAGTTTGGGCACTTGGTGTCTAAAAGGTTCGCCATCACTGTTCTATTCCTTTTGACATTTTTACTGATGCCTACTATGATGCTGCTCTTGAAGATAACAGAGGTTAGGCTGCAAAGACTTTTAACTTTTAACTTTTATTTGCATTTCTATGCCGCCCAACTCCCTAGGGTCTGAAAACATGGTTGAGCAATTGACTCACTCATCTCCCAAATGTCCTTCATCGTGTTCTAGAATCTCCAGCTTGCATAGAGAGGACTGAGCTGGGAAGTTTAAACTTACCATGATGTAACTCTGAAACTCTCATCTCCTGATGCAATCCAGGAGACGGTGACTTCTCCACCCCACACCATAGAAGCTAATTGGAATGACTATGAAAACTTATTTCAAGACTGGCTCTGGTGGAAGGCAGCATCTGAATGCAGCAAACTCCTTAGGGGTACAGAAGAAATTAGGTGGTAGAAACAGCTCCTAAAGGGAACAAGATCCAGATGCTATGACTTCTGCTTCCTCATAGGCACAGTGAAATGGATCAGTGAAATGACTCTATATATAGGATGGCTTCCTCAGTTAGGTTTTGACATGGTCACAAAGCATAATCAATATGTTTAAAAGAAATTTGCCAGAGGGAATACAATAAAGTTCCTATGCACTAGCAGAATTACAGCAAGGATGTACTTTTGGGGAGGGGTTTGCCTTATGGTTGCATTTTCAAAGGAAGATGTTTTGCCTCTTTTAATGTTCAAAATGATTTTTCTCCCCTGAGTTCTATGCAGAGGTGGGTTCCCGCCGGTTCGGACCGGTTCTATAGAACTGGTAGTAACATGGCGGCCAGGGTCGCTAGAACCGTCAGCGACCCAGGCCTGCCACGCCCCCGAGCCTCAGCTCGGGGGCGTGTTTTTTAAGTACTGCACATTAAGTACTGCGCATAAGTACTGTGCATTAAGTACTTGACTCGGGAAGCTGTTTTTTAAGTACTGCGCATGCGCAGAGGGTCATTTACGGGAAGGGACGTGTATAAAACGTGCACTTCCGTCACAATGCGAACCGGTGGGGAAAGTAAGTAGAACACACCCCTGGTTCTATGGTGTTTAATCATATTGATTGTCCCCTTCTGGTTCCTGGATCTGGTCAAACTCCACGTATTCACAGGAATGCATATCTAATGCATCTCAGCTTGGAAGGTAATAATTAATGAGACCAGAATATTAACTGAAACCCTACTTAGGATCCGATGATGCATTCTTTCCTTGCTTTTGGTAGAGGAAAATCTCTCTTCCAAAGTTGATATTTGCTTCCGGTAGAATTCTGTACATTTTCTGCTAAGTGAAAAATATCTCTTCAAACCAAACTCTTATTTCAAAAGAGAGCTGTTCCCTCAGGTCTTCAGAAAAAAATGAAACGCCTTCCCTTGCCTACTCTGACCTTATTCGCTATCAAGTTCCATCACAACCACCAGCAAACAGCACCACCAACAGATGCTCATGGCATTAAGAACTGCTTGAAGCCATCCAATCACGGCTGAAGAAGCTTCTTGGATGAGAAGCGAAACGTCTTCAGAGAAAACCCAGAAAGTCCAGTTGCCTCTTGAAAAAAAGCACCCTTGGGACAACCATGACTTGGATGATGGAGAATCACCATAGACAACTGTTAGAAGAATTCTTTTACCTGCAGATTGTATTTCTTTCTTGGAATTCCACTTGCCTTGGTCCTGAAATGCTATGGGAAATTTTGAAAACCAAAATGCCTTAGAGTCTATGCATTTAGTCATTTGTCCTTTCTGCCATGCCTTAATCTTCCTTTGGATGGCATTTAGTTTTCAGAAACAGTTGCTTCCCATGGGAGGAAGGGAGGGAGGGAGGGAGGGAGAGAGGGAGGGAGGGAGAGAGGGAGAGAGAGAGGGGGAGATGGAGACGGAGAAAGAGGGGGGGGAGAGAGCTCAGTATTTCAGTGCAGAATAATAGGTCTTCAGCTCAACCAGGATCATTAATAAGACATCCTGGTGTAAAATGATTGCTAAGTAAATTACAACCTGTAACATCTTTTATTCAACCAAAAACATCTTCAACTAGTGAGTTTAACATTAGTAAATCAGAATACCTAGACCTCAGCGGTGGGTTGCTCCCGGTTCGGCATGGTTCTTAGAACCGGTAGCGGCAGCAGGAGGCTCCGCCCACCCACCCACCCGGGATGCTTCTGTGCATGCGCAGAAGCGTCGTGCGCACGTGCAAGCGCGCACGCGAACCGGTAGCAAACTAATTTAGAACCCACTACTGCTAGACCTAGCCCACATGCTACCAGATAAATGCATGAGTGTTCCTCTGCAATCATCTATTGTAAAGTACACCTGAGAATTATTTCTGCTACCAGTATAAACAGTAGCCAATGTGATTGAAATAGACACTTTTTCTTTCCCAATCTTCTATTTTTTTTAAAAAAAAAGTTTTATGCTCCTAACTGTGGCATAATGTACTACTCAAAATTATTTGTTACAGGGAGAAATGTCTGTATTCTATTCTTCACTGAAGATGAAATCTTATATGCATGCCAGTTGCTGTGACATGTGTGTGTGTGTTTTGAAGTCTTCTTCTTCTTCTTCTTCTTCTTCTTCTTCTTCTTCTTCTTCTTCTTCTTCTTCTTCTTCTTCTTCTTCTTCTTCTTCTTCTTCTTCTTCTTCCTCCTCCTCCTCCTCCTCCTCCTCCTCCTCCTCCTCCTCCTCCTCCTCCTGACTTTAAATATGAAGCAACAGGAAGAGAGGGAGGAAGGCTGGCTCAAAGTGGCTACTCTGGAAAATTCTGCATTGCAAGATAAGCTGCTTGCCTCCCTTGCTACTTCCAATGGTTTCTTAGGTTGACTTCAGAAATTCCAATCTGGGTTTCAGTGAGTTGGGCCAAACTGAGCTCAGTCCAGATCATGGCTATTGCAAGACCTGATTGATCATTTCTTTGCTTCTTGCCTTTCCCATCCATGTAGGGAAGGCAAGCCACACTGACTAGCTTCTCTATGGGCTGGCCTACAGGGCCCTTGTTATTAGTCTGTGCACCTTTCCTTTGCTTTCCCAGATGCTTGCACACAAAGATGTTATCACAGCCCCTTCCCACATTACCTGACAGTAAAACAGACCCTTACGTTTTGTTTTTCCCCTTTATTACAGCATTGTTGTTCTGATGCTACAACAATCAAAGCAACAGAATACTAGGGTGGTTGTTGTTCTGGATCAAATAGGAAGAAGAAGGAGCAATCTGTATCTTTGCTGTTTTGAGTTATTTATAAAAATAATAAAGATGGGATATAAACAAACAAATAAAAGTAACATATTATACTTTCCTTTTTATGATCTTCTATAGTCCAAGTGAACTCTGTGGCACACAAGAATTGATAGTTAAGCTTTATAGGAACAAAAGTTGCAGTGTCCCTAAATTGCAATTTACAGATCAGATTTTTGTAAAATAATAAAATAAAGGACACGGAAGGACAGGGGGTGGGAAAGCAAGGAGAAGATGCCTCACCCAAGCTGGGCAGAGTGCCCATTGGGTGAGGAAAAGGTTGCAGTGACTGTTCAGAAAACAGGAGGGGGTGTGCCAAGTACTGCAGCCAGTTGGAGGTGAGGCTGTCACTAGAACGGAACAAAGACTGTTTTTCTTCTGAAGGGTTTGAGACAGCTGGGGTCAACCAAGGCCAGTTTTGAATCAGAGCTGGAAAACACAAGGCAGGGGCATTTGCCCTGAGCTGGAGACAGGAGAACGATGACATCATCCTTTCTTGGACTTAGGGAGCTATAAGTGGTTTCTACTGGCAATGGGCCAAGCAGCAAGCATGGCTCAGCCCTCCGTCTTCTTTCCTTTTAAAAACCTTTCTCCTCAGGAGCCATTTCATTTATATAACTACTTGGATATCTACCAGTTGCTTTAAAACACATCTCAGGATTTTAAAATGTCAGGTTCTATTTTTTTTAATGAGCCCTTTATTTTAAAAATTCAAGACAGAACTCAAGGATTCTGGTTTCAATTTTTTTCCCCAAACTGGCAGTTCATGTTTATTATGCATTTTATTCCTTTGCTTAATTTATATGGCAATGCAAACTCTGGTTGGCTAAGATAAAATTTAAGAACTCAGAATAGAAAATGACCAATATTTTTTTTAAATCACATTTTTATTCTGTGTTAAAAACACGTGGCTTCGTTAAACACATGGGTTTGTTAAAACACATGGCTGTGTAAACACAAACACACATACTAACTACAATAGGCAACACCAGTCATCACTAAATTAATGTCAACCTCACAGGCTCCACTAACTTTAACTTCCAAGTTTTTAAGGTTTTCTGAGAAGCCAGCAGGGTTGGGGCCAACCAAATTTTGGTAGTTCCACCTCTGGAACATTAGTATTGATGATGCGTCTTCTTCTCTTCCTAGTCCCAAAGCTGAACCACAAAACAGGTGGGATCGCTGAGGTGGGCATGGAGGCAAATGGAGAGCCAGGTCACTCCAAGGCAGAAAGTACAGGTGAAGTGCTGAGTGAGTCTGAGCTAGAGAAGATCGGCCTGAGAAAACAGATTTTACGAGTGTCACTTTCCACCCAGATCAGGAAAATAAGGTAAAGTATTACTAATCCATACTCATAGCATGAAAAATCAGGCAAGCATGTTTTAGATTATGAAAAGATGACTGAGAAAGGGCCTTGAGAAACATGAGGAAAGTAAGCTGTTGCTTCTGAATGGCAGATGCTTGGAGGGAAATGATGACAGAATACAGGTGGTCCTTGACCTACAACAGTTCATTTAGTGACTATTCAAAGTTATAACGACACTGAAAAAAGTGACATGATCGTTTTTCACACTTACGGCCATTATAGCATCCCCATGGTCATGTGATCAAAATTTGGACACTTGGCAACTGACTCATATTTATGATGGTCACAGTATCCTGGGATCACGTGATCACCTTTTGCAACCAAAGTCAATGGGGAAGCCAGATTCATTTAACAACTATGTTATTAACTTAACAACTGCAGTGAGTCACTTAACAACTCTAGCAAGAAAGGTCATAAAATGGGGCAAATTCAGTTAACAAATGTTTCGCTTAGCCACAGAAATGTTGGGCTCAATTATGGTCATAAATCAAGGACTATCTGTATGGTCGTAAGTCAAAGACAAAGGACCACATTGCCCTCAACTCTGAGGGAACAAAAGAACAATATGCCAATGCTATAGCACAGTTTTTGTGAACCTTTTCGGCACCGAGTGCCGAAACGGGAGTGCCCGCGTGTGCCCATGTGCCGGAAACTGGAAGAGTAGCCACCCGGCGCGCATACGCGCCAGGAAGATGATCTTCCGGTTTCTGGTGCACCACCTGATCTTCTGGTTTCTGGCGCGCGCATACGCATGTGAAGACCAGCTGGCTGGTGTGCTTTTGTGTGCCGGAAACCGGAAGAGTGTCCGCTGGGATCCCCTCTCCACGTCTTTGGGCACGCGAACCGTTGCCCGTTGCTCTTCCAGGTTCCGGTGCGCCAGCCAGCTGGTCTTCACACATGCGGGAGCACCAGAAACCAGAAGAGCAGCCGCCAGGAAGATGATCTTCCAGTTTCCAGCGCACGCATGTGCACTGCCCAGCTGGTCTTCACACGCGCATGCACGTGCCAGAAACTGGAAGAGCAGGTGGTTGCATGCACACCGGGCAGCTGCTCTTCCGGTTTCTGGCCTCCCACGCGCGTGAAGACCAGCTGTCCGGCGCACCGGAACCCGGAAGAGCAACGGGCGACGGCTCGCGTGCCCGGAGAGATGGCTCTGCGTGCCACTTCCGGCACGCGTGCCATCAATTCGCCATCACGGCTATAGCATATAAATGGTTTCCCATTCATGAAACTCTTTGGTTTCTCTTTTATGTCTAGACGTTTGTGCTATTACTTAGGTGATCCAAACAATCCCACCAATTCTCAAGATCTCCCTAATTTGGGGAAACCTTGAAGTTTGTACAAACAGAAAATATTTCTAGAATAGGTGGTTTGACCATGGGGTAGAGAAAACAAAAAACTGAACTGGAGAGAAGTGTAAACATCACGAAAGAGGGTATTGTGGACTGACTGGAACAGGGAACACTAATATAGTATTTCATACTGCAACGTTAGGTTCCAGGCTGTGCTCCATAGAGAGCGTGCCTCAGAAAAAGAATCACATGGCGCATCCAAATATTTAGAAAGCTTGTATATAAGAGGAAGTGAGATGGGATTTCTGACCTATAGAAAAAGGTTTTAGCTTTCTCTTTAGTGCCCTCTTGCAAGGCTTCTTCTGTCTGCAAACATTCAAACTTGTCAGATTTTCTCATGCATTATATATACATGCGTGTGTATGTACGTGTAAATTGCATATATATGTGTGTGTACTGGCACACACATATATATGCAATTTGTTTTACAAAGTTTAAAAAAATCTGAAACAATATAGAAAAAGAAGAAGGAAGGAAGGAAGGAAGGAAGGAAGGAGGAAGGTGCTGAAAACAACAGGAAGCAAAAAAGAAAAAGAAAAATATTTAAAGAAGTGACTTCAATCTTCTTTCTTGCAATTATAGACAGATTTGAAACCCTTTTCCCCCTTCTAAATTAGATAACACAGTTCCCTTGTTAAGATCAACTCTTATTAATCAGTAAATGAAGGGTATGTGGTATCTGCTCTCTCTATATACATTAAATAAGCTAGTTGCTTGGTCTGTTTTGCCTCAACAAAGATTGCAGTTTCGTGTCTCTCCAAAAGGAAGCTTCCAATGTTACACAAAAGACAACCTTGAAAGGACTTGAGGTAGACCTTCATTGACTTTCTTTGTGTACTTCTTTACATTTTATTGGTAATATTTCATCGCTTCTCATAATTGTTGTACTTCTCTGGATAACTTTGTTGCCTAAAAGGTCTGGAAAAGTATGTTGGATTTTATATGAAGAGATGAAGCTGCCACAGGTGGAAGTGTCCATATGGGCCAGCACCTGAAAACTAGCACTGTTCAGCTCCTCGCCCCCCCCCTTTTTTTAAAAAAATATGATTCTTTGGATTGTAGCTAACTATTTTTGCCAAGCAAAACCTTGTCTATCAGCTGCATGCTCTGTTGCACTTTTAGAATAATAATAAAAAAAGAAAGAGGTGGAAAGGTTGTGGCCATTTGTTGCACACAATTAGTTAGGAGTAGGTGGGGCAGCTCCACCTCTGCTTTTAGCCATCAAAATGTCCAGAATTCCAATACTGCAACTCTGGAATTTGATCTTTTTACTGCAGAATAATGTGGCATGGCCATTGTGTTTTTTCTCTTGAGTGCACATCTATGATAGATTCTGGGAGTGATGCACAAATTTACCTCATGGAATGGAACAGATTCCCAATTCTTTCATTGCCCCACATCCCTCAAACTCCATGTAAATTGAAGACCCTGCTTTCCTCTTGCAAAGGTCTTTGTCCACCTCTTTTCCAGATGCTCAGGATCAACTGCAAAGAGCTTGCTATTTCGATTCCTGCCCATCCTTAGCTGGTTGCCACGCTACCCAGTCAAAGAATGGCTACTAGGGGACATCATCTCAGGATTCAGTGTGGGAATTATGCATCTCCCACAGGGTATGTTATCTGAGATCTTCTTGTGAGTTATGCATCTCCCACAGGGTATGTTATCTGAGATCTTCTTGTGAGTCCTAGCATCTTGAGGAAAAAAAATACCCTCTGACCAACTATTGGCCCCTCTTCCTTGATCTCGCCAGTTGGAATTCTCTGGCTGACAGGTTCAGCCAGAGAATTTCTGATGCTAAAGCTACAGTAATCAATGAATGATAGGTAGAAATGGGCACAGAAAAGAAGTTGGAAAGCTGTACCCTGGCCCTGCTAGATTTCACTGTCAAAATTCAATAGCAATATGATTGACTTCAGCAGGGTGAACTTGGCTTGGTTTTTATAGAAATTGTAGGAAGCCTCTGGACACAAACCTTCACAAGTCGTGCCATCTTGCTTTCTCTCCACAGTGATATAAATGAATTACTTCTAAATTTCCACATTGATTTGGGCTATTTGGAAAAGGCTGTTTAAGAATGGAAATGAAGGCAATTTGTTTTCCAGAGGCTTTCTATTCTCAATTCTTCTATTAATCACACCAAATCTAGGAACCTGATAAACCTGGAAGTCCCAACCTACCTTATTCTTCTGGTAAGGGTACCAGTAGCTTCCCAGGTGGTTATAGGATCAAATTGTAGCTCATTATCCTAGGAGAATGTTCACTTCTGCTGTAGGAAAACCTACTGGAAATCTGTCTTGGCTTTTGCATCATTATTTTTGAAAAAATGGAACTGATTTGTTTAAGGGAAAAAACCCTTGACAAAAAAAGGGGAAGGACTGCAGATGTAAGGTGTTAGTAATTAGTAAGGCTTATGAGAATTGCGGTTCAAACATCTGGAGAGGCAGTATTGCCTACTGTTGTCCAAAGTATTTGAGACACATTAGCAAGTTGGTGGGAAATTATAGGAGGCCATAAACATTTCCTACACTTGATGGGTAAATACAATTAGAATATGTGAAATAAAAATGACGTGTTAATGATATGTGAGGTAACTTCCACTTCTATTTTTCCAAGGTTTGGCATATGCACTCCTAGCAGGGTTGCCTCCAGTCCATGGTTTGTATTCATCCTTCTATCCAGTTCTGCTGTATTTCTTATTTGGGACATCCAGACACATCTCTGTTGGTAAGCAGAGAATGCTACTTCAGATGCCTGATGGGATCACATTTACTAGAGGTGGAACACCAATGGCACCACTAGCGATGAACTATAGGACTCGTTTGGGAAGCCCTCAAAAGACTTACAGAAAGAGTATTAAAGAAAGCACTTATTTGGACAATTGGAAGCCGTAGCTGCACAGATATCCTTTTTAGACTCCATTTTTAAAATGTGCTGCATTTTCCAATTGGCTGGCACAGTACTTTTTCCACGTTAAGCAGAAAAAGTTTTGCAAGGAGAAGAGCAGTAGAGGGGAAGTGAGGAGGGCCACAACAGCAGGAAGAAGACGTGAGGGAGGGGAGGTTGAGACAAATTTTATTTATTTTTATTTATTTATTTCGTCAGGCATGTATTAGATAACAGATATAAAAACATAATTATGAATACATGATAGCACAGAAGGAAGATGAGACAGCAGGACCTTCAAAGTACCTTGTTCCCCCCCTTAAATTTGGCAGCACCTAAACATAATACTGGCTAGTACATCTCTATTAACACATTTTGCTGCACATATTTATTTATTTGCCCAATTGATATATGCTTGTTGTATCATATTATGTTTATTAACACGGTCTAAGAAAATAGACATTCTTTCCAAAATCTTTTGAATCAGAAGAAGAGATTAAAAAGGTTCACTCAAACCTTGGATTTCTGCCCACAGGTCCATTTGCTGTCATTTCTGTGATGTTAGGAAGTATGACAGAGTCACTAGAACCAAATGGAAAATATCTGGAAGTGATCATTGGCACCAATAAAACATTTGTCAATGAGAGCCGGAGGGATGCAGCCCGAGTAGAGCTGGTAACTGCAGTCACCTGTTTAATGGGTCTATTCCAGGTAAGAGGGAGATAAGCATGCAGTAAAAACCTGGTTGTGTAAACTGAATCAATACCTAAAATCTGAAAATAAGAAATATTGAATCTGCTTTGGTTCCGAGGATGAAAGTGTTGGTCTTACTGTTATTAGGCAGGGTGGAGGTAGCTGCAGTTAATGTGGACAATGACACAGGTACGTTCGGAGGCAGTTATTTGCAGAGCAAATTAACAGGAGATGAGGGAGTCCACAGGAAGAAAAGAGAAGAATGAACAGGCAAGATGTATGGTGCATATGCAGAGAATTGTGAGGAGTGAAACATGACATCTCCTAAATAGTTAATAAGTGTGTGTTCTAAGAGCTGCTAAGAGTTCTAAGATTGCCCATTGTGGGTGACTGAGTAGTTGGTAGGTGCTTCCTGCTAAGTAAACAGTCTGAATTAAAAAATAGCTTGATCCCAGGGAATGCACTGGCTTCCAAATTATTGAAACTTTGCTTACCTGCTTAGCAATAGTTAAGCATTTGTTCTGCTTTCTGGGTCATTAGCTTTCTGAGCTAATGATGTCTTAAGAAAAATGCGCTAGAAAATCCCGGGAGAGTTTCAGTTCCAGCAGGTGTAACTTCACCAATGATCTGTTTTTAGGTTGCCCTTGGCCTGCTGCAGTTTGGATTTGTGGCCACCTATCTTTCAGAGCCCTTGGTGCGAGGCTATACCACAGCTGCTGCAATCCATGTGCTGGTTTCCCAGCTAAAGTATGTCTTTGGAATCAGCCTGGAAGAGAAATCTGGACCATTGTCACTGATCTATGTAAGTACAAGTAGACACACAGAAGTTGTGTTTCATCAGTATTCTTGTGTCTCCAAATTATGACTTCCTCTATCTTGCTATTTTCCCACAGACCTTTGTGGAGATTTGCTCAAAATTACCTGGCACTCACACTGGTACTATGGTCACTGCCTTGATCTCCATGGTTGTCCTTTTGCTCATCAAGCTACTCAATGACAAATTTGATAAGAAGCTTCCAGCACCTATCCCCATTGAACTTCTCACGGTAACTTGTTGGGCGATGTTCCAAGATCATTGGCTTGCTTGTTTTTTTCCTAAAATGACAATGGAACAAAATACAACCAGCAGTGCAGAAGTCTTGACATAGTCTGTTAAATCTGTTAAAATTACAAGCAAAAACTAACTAGCATAATACCTCCCAAATACACCCCCCCCAAAGTCTACTTATTAAAACAAGATGAAAACTTCATGGCAATAAAATTGTTGGCATTATACTCAGTGGAAGGTGAATGTTAGGGTGTTTATGAGGAAAATGCACCATAGTTTAGCTGCCACCAGCCCCAAAAGTATGTCTAATGTGCTTTACACAGCTACCCATTTCACAACTGCAACATGACATATATTCAGTAATGGCATATATTCAATAGTGGAGGAATGAAGATGGAAGTATTTTACTCCTTAGCCACGTGTTTAATAATTTTCCCCTACTGCCACATAAAAGGTATAGTTGAAAAATGATGTTAAGTCTTCCAGTCAAAGCTTTCAGTAGCCACAAGTGGGCCTGGTTCTCACTTTCTACATGTCTGCTCTGGGCATGAATTTCCATGCTGGGATCCAGAAGCCCTCCTGATCACTTTTCAAGATTCCCTTTGGGAATAATGTTTGGGTGGGATGAGTTTTTAGTTGAGTTTTTTTAAAAAAGAGCAATCATTGGAAGGAATTTGTTTCCAAGCAATTCTTGGAAGGAATTAGAATTAGCTTTATCCCTTATATTACATTGTGGTAGAGAGGAATAAGAATTTTATTCTGTTTCCTAGGAAGAAATACACTCTCTTCATTGAAATGAAGATTTTATTTTTAAAGAAACAAAGGCAAGAGAAATTGAAAGAGTAGGAAACAAAGAGTTTAGAGAGCTTGTTCTTAAAATCTAGGTCCCAATTCCTGAGCATTCAACTACACTTGATTTTAATCAAAAGCCCAAGGATTTTGATGACCTGCCATCTTGTTGAACTGCCTGTTGCTAAAAATAAGAGACCAATGGTTAATTACTTTGATAATAGTAATAGCACTTAGACTTATATACCGCTTCACAGTGCTTTACAGCCCTCTCTAAACAGTTTACAGAGTCAGCATATTTCCCCCAACAATCTGGGTCCTCATTTTACCCACCTCGGAAGGATGGAAGGCTGAGTCAACCTTGAGCCTGGTGAGATTCGAACTGCCAAATTGCAGGCAGCTGGCAGTCAGCAGAAGTAGCCTGCAGTACTGCACTCTAACCACTGCGCCATCGTGGCTCATAATGTCATTTAGTTTAGGTAATTTCCTCTTTTAAAAATATCTCTATGAGATTTAAGTTGCCAAAGGATATTTTTAATTATACACGCTGCTGCTTTATTGTTGCTATGGTTCATTACACCATCAGCCAGTTGTTCAGACTGGATTTGGTATTTTTGTCTACCTTATTGAGTCCTTCCCAAAGACGGGGGATAGGCAGATGTGTATGTTCTGAGCAAAACTGTCTTTTGCAATTGACTGATGATGAATTTGTCAATGCCAATGATGTTTTGTTGTTATTATTCTTGTAATACAATAGGATTATGTTTGGTTTTTTCATGACAACAATTTACCAATTTATACACTCTTTCAAAAAGAACCAAAGATTGAAACGAAATGAAAACCTAAGCAAAACTGACAGATTTTGCAAACTGAGAGATCACTGCAATGCCTCTGTTGTCAGCAGCCATTAGTGCTGAATTTTCAGAGTCCCATTTCTGAGATCAAAAAGAAAAGGGTTAGAGTGCTGCAATGACTGAGTCTCCTCCGCTCTTATTATGCATCTGAGGAACGCCTAGCTCAGGGGTCTGCAACCTGCGGCTCTTTGGGCCCTCTGCTGCGGCTCCCTGTCACCCTGTCGTGGCAGAGGGATGAAAGAGCCATCATCCTGTCACGGCAGTGGCATGGCCAGAGCCTTAGTGCGGGAGCTAAGCGCCCCTCTACTTGCCTTTACGCGGCAACAGCATTCCGCCTTCATTGTAGTATATTTTCTGTTGCCACCAGCAAAGAAGGCTGGGAGAGAATGGCGGGGGCGGATCTTGCGAGGTGGGGGCCATCCCCCAAGCCTGGCCTTCTTCCTCCCTTGTCAGCAGGGACAAGAGAAAGAAGGGGGCAGCATGGGGAAGCCCATTCCCTGCCCCACTCGCCCCTGGCAACTCTCTCTCTCTCTCTCTCTTTCTCTCTCTCTCTCTCTCTCTCTCTCTCTCTCTCTCTCTCTCTGTGGAGAGCAAACCCAGAAGTAGCCACCTGCCGTTTCCCGCCAGGGGGGGAGGGAGGGGGGAGGTAGGGAGAGAGGGAGAGAGGGAGATACCTATTTCCCATAGAAAACAAAACACGGGGAGCCACAAAACCTGAGTAGGCATGGCTGGGGGGGGTCATGACTGGGTGGGAGTGAGTGACGTCGAGTTAGCCATGCCCACCCAGGATTTGTGGCTCCTGTTGGTTTGTTTTCTGTGGGAAACGGGCCCAAGTGGCTCTTTGAGTGTTTAAGGTTGCAGACCCCTGACCTAGCTCAACCTTCCCCAATCTAAAGGCCTCTAGAGATCTTCATGCTAGCTGGCATTTGGGAAATTCTGGCCCAACAGATAAGAATGAGGCCATCACATTAGAGACATTACAACCTATTAAATTCCTTCATTTGTGCCCTTCCTGAGCAGCATTAAATTACCAAAGAATATTTTGCCTACCTGCCTTCTTTTTTCAGATTATTGTCTCCACGGCAATCTGCTATGGTGCCAGCCTGAACAACAAATTTGGGATTAGTGTTGTGGGCGATATTCCCAAGGGGTAAGTGTTCTTGCTGCTTCCCCAATCCCATTGGTCTCAGAGCCATAATATTTATTTATTTTATTTTTTATTTATTTGTTTGTTTGTCAAACATGTACAAGATAGCAGGTATAGGTATAAACATAAACATAATCAAAGTAAATATAGATAGATGAGGACAATAGGACAGTAGGACAGGGACGGTAGGCATGCTGGTGCGCTTATGCACGCCCCTTACAGACCTCTTAGGAATGGGGTGAGGTCGACAGTAGAAATATGCCAGATTAATTGGTTTCAAAACTGACAGAGGTCTCATTTGGACTGCCCAAAATGGAGGTTCCCTTCCTGTTTGCTTAATACTCCTCTTCCCACCCCAGCCCTGAGAAATCGCCTGTTCCTCTCTTCTTTTGCCTTGTGCTACCTGTACAGCAGTGTTGCCTTGTGGCATCTATGTTTCCTTATTGTAGATTGAGATCTCCTGAAGCCCCCAATGGAAGCTATTTTGGGCAGGTGATAGGGAATGCTTTTGCCATTGCTATTGTTAGCTATGTCCTTTGCATCTCCCTTGGGAAAATCTTCGCACTCAAGTACGGTTATAGTGTGGACAGCAACCAGGTAAGACATTTGTTATGCTTTCCTTATCTTGGCTTCCTGGCTTTCCCCCCCCCCCACTTTTCTCTCTGCCTTGACTTTATTTTCTCTCTTGATTGCCTTGTCCACTATCTATCTACTCCTGTTGCAGCAGAGGTGGGTTTCAGCAGGTTCTGACCAGTTCTGGAGAACCGGTAGCAGAAATTTTGAGTAGTTCGGAGAACCGGTATTGGAAATTTTGAGTAGTTCAGAGAACTGGTAAATACCACCTCTGACTGGCCCTGCCCCCATCTATTCTCTGCCTCCCGAGTCCCAGCTGATTGGGAGGAAATGGAGATTTTGCAGTATCCTTCCCCTGCCACACCCACCAAGCCACGCCCACAGAACCGGTAGTAAAAAAATTTGAAACCCACCACTGTGTTGCAGGTAGTCTTCAGCTTACAACCATTGCTTAGCAATGGTTCAAAGTTATGAAGAACCCTCCCAAGAATACTAACAGCCCAGCTCTGAAATTCCATTGGCTGCTCCCACTCCACCCACCCTGCAGTACCATGACTGCAGGTCAGGCGCTCAGCAACTGGCCTGCATTTACGGTTATTTGCAGCATCCTGCATTCACATGACCACATGTTAAGATGGTTTTGCCAAAACCTGGCATTTACTTCAGGTTTTCAGCCAAACCGCTTCGTAACAAACCATCGATTCACTTAACAATTGCGGTGCTTGCTTAACACATGCAGTGAACCGTTTTGTGACTGCAGTTCAATTTACAACTGCCACAAAAAAGGTTGTAAAATCAGATTAGTCACGTGGGTGACCTATGTTATGACTGTTATGACTTACGACTTTAATGGGCAGGCTCCATAATAGTCTTAAGTCGAGAACTATCTGTACTGTACGTCTAAGTCAAGGGATGGGCATACAGCCTCTTCCGAACTTTTTTCCCCCTCTCCAAATAAAGTAACATACATTGAGCTCAGGGGTGGGTTCCAGATTTTCCTACTGCTGGTTCGTTCAGGGACGCGCCACGTGGGTGGGTGTGCGCATGCGCAGTACAAAAAAAAGCTTCTGCACATGTGCAGAAGCAAAAAACAAGAGAACCAGCTCGGGGGCATGGCAGGCCTGGGTCACTGCCGGTTTCAGCGACCCAGGCCGCCAAGTTACTACCTATTCTATAGAACCGGTCCGAACCGGTAGGAACCCACCTCTGATTGAGCTCTTCTCAACTCTCTTGCAGGAACTGATAGCCTTGGGGCTCAGTAACATCACTGGTAGCTTTTTCCATTGCTACAGCATCAGCTGCTCCATGTCCCGTTCCCTAGTGCAAGAAAGCACAGGAGGACACAGCCAGGTAAAGCTCAGATAAGCCTGTAGCCTTTTTCTGATAGGAGGAAGGAATTGTGCAGAAGTTGGAATCAATCAAATGGATGAATAGCAGAACAGATCTGCAGAGAACTCAGTGAGAACTAATTTAATGCTGGGATAGATGAGATCACTCTGATGAATGCAGTGGTACAGTTAGCTTTAGAAATTACATCAATTACTCTTGTTGTGGACTGAGGGTGGGCTTGTTTATCCCTAGAAGATAATTTTATTTATATTATGAAATATAATAAAAAATACATTTAGGCTATTTTTTAGTGTTTTAGTGTTTGAGTGGGCCATGAATCTGTTCACAAATATTAAGTAGCCTTGAATATGCTACTGGAATTAACATAAAGTTCAAAACTTTGTTTCATCACTATTCTCTTTAAGTGCATGAGACAAATAACTTATTGAGGGCTGTTTGGCTTCCTGGTTTTTTTTTAAAAAAAAAAACCAATATCCACCATGACCACAAAAGTGGGCAGTTTTCTACACCTAATGTTTCCAGATCTTTTTGCACTATGACTCCCTCTATCTCCAGACTGCTCAGACAATTGGAGTGACAGGAAATAGAGCTCAAGGCTAAGTAAACAGTAAAAGTAAATATGTCTCAAACTGAGACGGACATCCATTGACTGTGGATAAGTATATGCAGTTTTCTGATAATGATATGGAAAGAGTTTGCCATTTACTTCCTTTTTTTCTTTTTACTTTCAAGTTATAGTCTCATAAATTGTGAGATTTAGAAAGTACTTTTGGAGATCATCTTGTCCAACCTCCTGCCCGGTGCAGGAATCAATTATTTCAGCATCCCCCTTCATTTATCTGAAGTGGTGTAGGGTTTCCTGCCTAAGCAGAGGGTTGGACTAGAAGACCTCCAAGGTCCCTTCCAACTCTGTCATTCTATTCTATTCTATTCTATTCTATTCTATTCTATTCTATTCTATTCTATTCCATTCCATTCCATTCCATTCCATTCCATTCTATTCTATTCTAAGTTGGCCATCTCATCCCTTTTAAAATCCCTATCAAAAGAGTCTACTGCCTCTCAAGTCAGTCTCTTCCACTGTTGGCTCTTACTGTTAGGAGTTTCCCCTGATGTCCAACTAAATCGCATGTTAAACTTATTCTTTCTTCTCCTGTCTTAAGAAACATCTCTGAACAATTCTGCCCTGTATTCTACATGACAGCTCTTCTGATACTTGAACTTCTCTTGCAGTCTTCTCTTCTCCAGACTAAACACACCCATTGCCTCCAACCATTCCTCATAAGTTGTTCCTTCCAACACCCTGATCATCATGATTGCTCTCTTTTAGACTCACTTCAGTTGTCAAAATACCTCCTAAAATGCAGTACCCAGAACTGGATGCAACATTCTCAGTGGAGATGCCAATATTCCATCCATAATATTCTAGTTTACAGTCTACCCAGAGTCCAGCCGCCCAGAGTCCCTTGGGAGTTGGGTGGCATAGAAATACAATAAATAAATAAATAAATAAATAAATACATACATACATACATACATACATACATACATACATGCATACATACATACCCTGTACAGTCTATAGTAGAAATGATTGATTTCTCCACATTTTCACATTTCACTGATGCAGCCTAATATTGGTGTGTGTGTGTGTGTGTGTGTGTGTGTGTGTGTGTGTGTGTGTGTGTTTGCAGCTACATCACACTATGTATGTATGTGTATGTTCAGATTGTGATGCATTCAGGTCATCTCTCATGTAGCACTGCGAAGTGTGGGCCCCCTATCCTATATTTATCCCCAAGACATTTTCTACCAGAATGTAACACTTCGTTATCGGCTATGCTGATAATCATCTTTCTGCTGAGCTTGTCAAGGATCGCCCACATAATCTCCTAAAAGGTTTGTTATTCTCTCTATTTTTGCATCTTCTGCAAATTTTACAATCTGTTTTTAATCTCTTCGTACAACTCATTTTTAAATATACGGGTCAGCACTAGGCCTAAAATGAAGCCTGCAGTACACTACTTGACACTTTCGTGTATCTAGTTTGATTTTAAAAAATCATTAACATATGCTTATTAACTACAATTTTTCAGTCACCTCTATATTCCTCTAATAGTAGTATAGTCCAACCTGCTTTACTAGTGTAGGAAGTTAGCACCTACCCCCTCCTAGAGGAATGAAATATTTTAGGAAATATTAAAAAGGCAGAATATTATATTTCCCTGGATGAAAAATGGAGAAACATGTTTTAGGCAGGAAACAGACTCACTCTTAATAGCCCCCACCTTTGTCAATGGGCCATTAAAAAAGCCTGGGCCAGTCTATTCTACATAACAAAGATCTACCCTCTTCAGGCAGACCCATCTAGCAAACAGAAACTCATGGAAAATTACAAAAG
>QLTV01002113.1:534650-548354 GCA_003457575.1 Thermophis baileyi | reverse complement strand
TTTTTTTTATTTTTTTGAACAGTTTAGTGACTGTTCAAAGTTACAATGGCAGTGAAAAAAGTGACTTATGACCATTTTTCACACTTAACGACTGACGGTCGTTAAGTGTGAAAAATGGTCGTAAGTCACTTTTTCACCACATTTTACAAGTTGGCCACTCCCACCCGGTCACACGACCGCCAAGCCACTCCCACCCAGTCACATGGCTGTCAAGCCACTCCCACCCAGTCACATGGCCATCAAGCCACTCCCACCCGGTCACATGGCCATCAAGCCACTCCCACAAAATTAAGCCACGCCCACAGAGTGGTAGTAAAAAAATTTGGAACCCACCCCTGGTCCAGTCATGTGATGATCTACTTTACAACTATCAAGACTTGCGACCATAATTGTCCGGCTCAATTACAGTCTTAAATCAAGGACTACCTGTATGAGTTTCAGCAAAAGGCCAAACTAGCAGGGGCAGAGCTGCAAATACTGTATATAGAAAGCCATTAAGTGGCAGTAAAGAGACCAAAACATTCTTTGTTGCCTTTAAGTATTAATCTATACCTTTTCAGCCCACATACAATCAGACTAAAAACTAGGATATACATATATCATAGTTTGGTATTATAAAGCAAAAGAATAAATGAGTCTCCCCATAGCATGCCACTCACCAGGCTAATAGCATTGCCTCTCCCAGCTTGTGACCTTCGGTTGTATTGTGCAACACTAGCTGGAAATATGAGAGTGGTAGTTCAATACACCCTGATTGGGGGAGGCATATGGTATGTAGTATGTAATAACAACTGGAAGTAATTTTGATCAAGGAAAGAGAGTACAAAGTTAAGAGGGTGTAAGATTTCCCACTCTTGAAGAGACTTTCTAGTGAGAAAAACAAGCAGGAAATTCGCAAAATAAATGTTCTCGCCTGGCCTTATTAAAATGGACATATAGCTGTCCCCAGTCTTGTTTTAGTCCAGATTTATTGGACTAAATGAGATGTGACACTGACTGGGATTCATCACTAGTGTTCCCACCACAAATACTAGATGTGCCCCTGTATGGTCCTGTCAGGTAATTTACTGCTCTTCTCTCCGCAGGCACTGTCATTGCCCAGCTGGAAAGAGGCAATTTTTTCAATGAAACCATAACCAAGAACCACCTTTTTGCATCAGTACATGATGCAATTACCTATATCGCCAGGAACCGAGAACAGAGCATGCCACACATTGACACTGTAAGCAATCTTTTCCTTCTTAACTCAGAAAAAACGACTCCTCACGGGGATCATGCAAGTTTAGTAGGCTGCCTTGGTGCTATTTTGCCACCAGGCATATCTCTTGAAACAGTAGGGCTGAACTATTCCCTTTCCCTGATGATCTCATTGTATTTCCATGCCAGATCAGTACTCCTCTTCTTCTTCTTCTCTAAACTGCAGGATTTATACTCACTCTTTATGCAGCCCTGTAAAGGAAAAACTGTGATTCATGTGCTAAGGTGATTCTCCCTCCCCATGCCAAATCATAATTTATTGTCCCCACAAATCATAATTTATCTTCTCCTTTTAATATAGTTTAAAATAATGTTTGAAAACCTATTGCATCAAGGTAGGCCTAATTGTGTGAATGTGTACACATGCCTTTGAGTTAGTGTTAATTCTTGGCAACTGCCTGGATCAGATCCTGCAGTTTTCTTGGCAAGATTTTCAGAAGTGAAAAATTTTCTATTTTCTTCTTCCTAGGGCTGAGACTGAGTGACTGACCTGAAGCCACCCAGCTGGCTTTGACTAGAACTCACAGTCTCCCAGTTCTGGTGCCTTAACCATTTTATTAACTTATTTATTATTTATTTATTAACTTATTAACTTAACTATTCACCAAGGCTGCATTACTATTACTATTAGTCTTCTCATCGTTCCTATCACCCATCTCCTCCCACTTATGACTGTATGACTGTAACTTGTTGCTTGTATCCTTACGATTTATATTAATATTGATTGTTTCCTGATTGCTTATTTGTACCCTATGACAATCATTAAGTGTTGTACCTCATGATTCTTGATGAATGTATCTTGTCTTTTTATGTACACTGAGAGCATATGCACCAAAGACAAATTCCTTGTGTGTCCAATCACACTTGGCCAATAAAGAATTCTATTCTATTCTATTCTATTCTATTCTATTCTATTCTATTCTATTCTATTCTATTCTATTCTATTCTATTCTATTCATTTATTGACTGACTGACTGACTGACTGACTGACTGACTGACTGACTGACTGACTGCTCAACTCCAGTGGACTCTGGGCAGTATAGAAAACTACACTACACTATAGACCAGGTTAAATGATTCTTGTCACGAACTCACTAGATTGGATGAGATAAGCCTTTATTTCTCAGACTACCCTGTACAGCAGGACTACAAATTGAGCTCTTCCAAGAAGTGCTTTGATTTCTCTTTAGGTATTATGAGGATTACTCTACGTATGTGCATCTCCACAGCAATTCAATTAAAAATTACGTCAAGGTATTGTGTGTTTAGAATTGGAAATATGATCTTCCATGGAAAGGAGGATATAAACAGAGACGATCTCTATCTTGGATAGTTTTTCCTTACTGTTTTGTCTCATGAACATGTACAGACGTGGCCCCTTGCATGATATACATGTACAGTACAGCTAATATGACATGCTCAATCTCCATCTTTGTAGGTTGACTACAACACTAATATGTAATCGGCAAGCAGAAAACAGGCTTACATCTTCAAGATGATGTTCTAAACTGTGTTGCTAATGAGATATGATTCACCACCATTACAAATCCAGAGAAGAAGTGAACCATTACCAGGTGCAAATGCTTAAAAACTGGAAGTTGGAAATGCCTTTTCCTAGAGACTTAATTTTGGAGGAACTGAGAACTGATTGTGGCTGAGAAGCTTTTGTTCTGGATTTTTGAGCACTGATTCTTTTAGTTCTCCAGAGAAAATATTTCATGCATTAAAAAAGAATCCCTCTCAGGTACTGGAACGTGTTGCTATCCCTGCTCTTGGGGTAAGGATTTTCCATTCAATCTGCCACTGGATTTGGTGAGAAAACTGGGCATTTACAGCATGTTTTTGCCTTTGTGATGGTCCTGATCAATAAGGAAAGGCAGAACATGTCTCTTATGGAAGCATCTACTCTCCATGTTTGTTCTTCCTTCTTAGACTGGAGTTTTAATAGCAGGTCTTAGAAAGTATGTTTTTCATACTTTGAATTTCTTTGGTCACGCCTGGATGCCTCAATACAAAGGAAGGAGTTTTAGCCCATATGCTTTGCATGATGTATTCCTAATATTTCCAGTTAGAAGTATCAGATAGCAAACAATAAGAAAGTTGAAGACCTGTGATTAAGATCCCGGATAATCAGCATAAATCAAGGTCAGTGATACTGGTAAACAAGGTAAACAAGACCTCTGGTTGTCTATGAAGATTCTCAGTCATCCAGGTCATGGTTGTCCCAAGAGGCAACTGGACTTTCTGGTTTTTCTTTGAAGACGTTTCGCTTCTCATCAAAGAAGCTTCTTCAGAACATCTTGGTTGAGAAGCGAAACGTCTTCAAAGAAAAACCAGAAAGTCCAGTTGCCTCTTGAAAAAGCACCTTTGGGAAGACCTCTGCTTCTTCTTTCACTAAAATTGCTTGATTTCAGTAGACTTGATTACGGAGACAATGCATAGGAAACAGGAAGTGGGACATTTATTGCAAATTGTAAGAAACAAAGTATGTATGAATTCTGAAGTCATTATTATTTCTGGGAGGAAAAAGCAGGTGTTGAACTCAAAAGATAAATAAAGGTCTGGTTTGAGAAAGGTTTTGGGGGTAGGCATCCTATTAGCATGAATTAAATGTGTGTACAGGTCAGCTCTGTGAATATCAAAATGCGGCAACTGTCTCCAGAAGCAGATGTCGTGAGGTGAGACTGCAAGGTGTTAGAGAATTCTGAGTTACATAACCTGCCCTGAAACATTAAGCCAATATTCAATATTCAGGCCAATAATCAGGCCAGAATCCACAATGTTCAAATATATCCTCATTGACCTAACCATTTTATCAGCATATATGTCTTTATTTGACTCTTACATTTCATGTACTACTGTTTCTCATGCTTTGAATAGATATCCCCCTTTTCTTTCTTTGTTTGGAATTTAACATTGAGACATATGTCTTGTGGTCTGTCTACACTCAAAATAAATATCTTTTTACTGGAAATGTTGTATTTTGATAATTTTGTCAAGGTTGCTCCTCAGTTTCTGGCTCCTATAGTCTCCTTTGACATTGAATAGTATATGTTATGACAAGAGATATAAATAAACTATTTTTTTTAAGTTTTAAAGTTGAAGTGGGGGTGAGCACAGCAGGCAGGCAGAAGTGTGAGGCCCTTGCCTACTACTGGCATGGTCCTGGCCTAACTGCCCCAGCTGAGACTACCAGAACTGCCATCACTAAGTGATGTGGTCACGTGATGTTTTACCTAATGAGTCTTTCACTTAGCAACGGAAATCCTTGTGCCAGTTATGATAATTAAGCACAGACTACCTGCACTGAATACATATTAAGGGAAGATGAATTGAAAGATGTTTCTGGTTTGAAAATTGGAGGAAGGAACATCAATAAACTGCACTATGCTGATTACACTGTCCTGATAGCCAAAAACTCAAAGGATCTGCAAGCTCCTGAACTAAAATTAAATATAAAAAAGAACCTAACTAATGACAACAGGTAGAGTAACCACCCTTAAAATTGGCAATGAAGATACTACAGTAGTGTAGCTTCCCTTTTAGGATCAACCATCAACAGTAAAGTAACAAGTTGTCAACAAATATGCTGCAGACTAATATTTTGGTACTGTACAGCAGCCATGAAGGCCTTAGAAAGGTATTCAAATATGATGTCTCTATACCTACAACGATAAGAATAGTACTACTCATGATAGCCCCTGAGACATCCTGTGGAAGCAAAAGTTCCACAGAGTTGAAGTAGCAAGATAGGAAAAGCATTGATACCTTTGAACGTTGGTGTTGGAGAAGACTTCTGAGAATACCATAGACAGCCCCCACACACACACAAAAACCCCACCCAAACAAATGGCTCATCAGTCAAATCAATCCAGAGTTCTCACTCAAAGCATAAATGACCAGGCTCAAATTATCCTATTTTTGGACACATTATGTGAAGATCCAGATATCTGGAAAAGGCTCTGATGCTGTGGTGGGTTGCTGCCGGTTCGGACTGATTCTTTAGAACCAGTAGTGGAAATTTACCGCTGCTCGCCGAACCGGCAGTGATGACTGGCGGTCCCCGCTCCCGAACCAGTCCTCCGGTCGCCGCGGCTTGCAAAAAACCCCCTCTGTGCATGCACAAAGGATTCTGCACATGCACAGAGGGTCATTTCTGGGTCTTTTGCACAATGTGACGGCGCGTGCGCGAGCGAAGGGAGCGCGCACGTGCAAAACACGCACTTCCATCACGATCAGAACCGGTAGGGAAGGTAAGTGGAACCCACCCCTGCTCTGATGCTGGGAAAGGTGGAATGGGAGGGAAGAAGAGGATGACCAGCAGCAAGATGGATGGACTCAGTTACAGTGGCAATGGGTGCAATGTTAGAAGACCTGAAAAGACAGATCCTTGTGGAGAAAATCTATGTGGTTGCTACAATCAAAAACTACTTGATGACGATCAATCCAAACACAGCTGTTTCCTTAAGTTGAGACTTAAGAATATTCAGTTTTACAAGAGTATTATTTCTGATCATTACATAAAAGCCACAACTCTTCTAAAATATGAATAGGCTAGGAATTGGCAGAAGAAATAAAACCACCACCCTCTAGTGTACAACTGCAGAAAAGACAGATTTTTTTCAAAAAATTATTCTAGGAATAGATGCGAATAACAGAATAACAGAGTTGGAAGGGAGCTTGGAGGTCTTATAGTCCACCCCTCTGTTCAAGCAGGAGGCCCTGTATCATCTCAGGCAAATGGCTGCCCAATCTCTTCTTTAAAATTTGCAGGGTTGGAGTATCCACAACTTTTGGATGCAAGTTGTTTCACTGATAATTGTTCTGTCAGGAAAGTTGTCTTTAGTTCTAGGTTTGCTTCTCTCCTTGATTAGTTTCCATCCATTGCTTCTTCTCCTGCTTTCAGGTGCTTTGGAGAATAGGTTGACTCCCTCTTCTTTGTGGCAGCCCTTTAGGTATTGGAACACTGTTATCATGTCACCCCTAGTCCTTCTTTTCATTAAACTAGACATACCCAATTCCTGCAACTGTTCTTCATATGTTTTAGCCTCCAGTCTCCTAATCATCTTTGTTGCTCTTCTCTGCACTCTTTCTAGAGTCTCCACATCTTTTTTATATTGTGGTGAACAAAACTGGATGCAGTATTCCAAGTGTGATCTTACCAAGGCATTATTAAGTTTTACTAACACTTCACATGATTCTATAACAGCAATAGTTGTCAGCAAAGACCAACAGACACACGCATGCACCCACTTACACATCTGTGGCTGGATGTGGGGAAATATAAAACCAAAGTTGGGCTTTTCTTCTTTTATTAACAGTTGCTTTCTCCTTTCTTGATAAGCTTACAAATGGGAAGACTAAGGAGAGCTATGACAGGATTTTACACTTTTCTGAAAGGCTGTGGCTTGCAAGAGGAGACGCCTCACCTTCCCACTCATGTCTTCTATCATTCTGTGAGCAGGGGCCCTGCAGAAACATAGTTACTGGTCTGATGAGACAATGAATACATGTACAAATCAGTAACAGACAGTTCTGAAGGTGCAAGGTTCTCCAAATGTTTTTGAAAATTGTCATTTCTGATGCCAGAATTGCCCCAATTTTTGTGTGTGTATGTGTATATGTGTAGAACTGACTGGTTACATTATTGCTGATGAGTAACTTTGTTTCTGAGGATCCTTGGTGCTCTCTGAGCTTGCTTGTTTTCTTGCAGATGTTTCATTACCCAAACTAGATAATATCATCAGTGCTACCCTGATACACTAGCACTGATGATGTTACCTAGTTTGGGTAATGAAAGAAAACAAGCAAGCTCAGAGAGCACAAAGGACCCCTCATGATTTACAAATATTCTCCTTTATTAGTAACTTTGTTTCTATCTGCTATCTATCTCATATTAGGAGCATGGAGCATGAAACCCTAATGCAATGGATTGCATTGTTAGGTCTTGTCATAGCATTGCCATAATAGATATGTAAAATGAATTGGCAACTGCAAGGACTACTGGGTTTATTCCCTGTGTAGCTTTGGGTTTGTTGCACGGCCTGTGGTTGATGATAAGGAGCTGTTTTCATTTGGGCAGCCAGCTTACTTATGTAGAAATACATGCCTACCAATAAAGATCTATAAAAGAGGGGGGAAAATCTGATTACCAGATTATATATCAAATGTATAGTCCTTTCCTAGATCAGGTGCACTTTAGACAATCACTTAAGCCCTAGTCATCACACAGTTTGACTATTGTAATGGATACCATAGTATATGGGGCTGCCCTTGAAAACTACCCAGAAGCTTCAATTGGTCCAGTAATGGGCATCCCTTGATATGCCAGTGTAACATCACTTGTCTCTTGCTCACTATCTTCACTATCCCAGAAATCAGTACAGGTAGTCCTCATTTAGTGACTACTTTGTGTAGCAACCGTTCACAATTACGACAGTGATTGAAAAAATAATTTTACGACCAATCTTCTCATTTACAATCTTCACAGGTCTGTAAAGCAAAGGAAAGCTGAAGTAAGATCAGTAGACACAGTTTCATTTAGCATTTGCTTCACTCAAGGACCAAGTTGCTGGTCTCAATTGTGGCCACTAAATAAGGACTACTGTAGCTTTTCATACATGAGAATGCTGCTGCCATGTGTTGTGAAAATGGAATTCGTATACATCAACTATAATCACAGATTCCAGAAAAAATAAGATTCCTGGTGTCTACGATATACATATGCTGATTTAATTCTGCACATCTGTAGGAGATTCTTCCCTCCGACTGTTGTATTCTAAAATACTGATAATGAATAGGATGGACTCTGGAAAACTGCCTTTTAGATTCCTCATGTATTCCAAACCATGACCATTGTCTCTCCTTATTTATTTTTTATTATTAAATTTGTTTTCTGTCCATCTCTTCCAGTGGTGAAATCCAATTTTTGTTACTACCAGTTCTGTGGGCGTGGCTTGGTGGGCATGGTGTGGTGTGGCTTGGTGGGTGTGGCTTGGTGGACGTGGCAGGGGAAGGATACTGCAAAATCTCCATTCCCACCCCACTCTGTGGCCAGCCAGAGGTGGTATTTGCCGATTCTCCGAACTACTAAAAATTTCTGCTACCGGTTCTCCGAACTACTCAAAATTTCCACTACCGGTTCTCCAGAACCTGTCAGAACCTGCTGGATTTCACCCCTGATCTCGCCTTGAAGGGACTCTGGAAGGCTTACAATGTCACTGTTTTTCCTAAGGCTCTGAATGACAAAACATTATTTGCCTGACTGGTAGTTTGTGGTGAATGATGAAGTCTGTGAAGAAGCTTCTGTGCGAAAATATTTTGAAAATATTCAGTGGCAAGAAAAGTAAGGTTTTACACTTAGGCAAGAAAACCGAATGCAAAGGTATAGAATAGGTGGTACCTGGTTTAACAGTAGTGCATAACTGTGACAGGAATCTAGGAGTCCTAGTGGACAACCAAATACATATGAGCCAGCCGTGTGCTGCAAAAAAGAAAATGCATTCTTAGGTTGCATCAACAGAGAAATACTATCAAGATCATGTGAAGTATTAGCACAGCCCAGATAAAGTAACCCCTATTTTTTTTAATCTATGCATATAAATAACAAGAATATTTTTTTAAAATTAAAAAAAAATCATAGAAAATATAGTCTGGGCTAGCAAGAGTGAGCAATCATGTCTTTGCTGACCTTGGGGTTTTTTTGAGGGGGATTTTATCAATAGTTTTATCCTAGATTTTATCAACAGTTCTGATTTAACATTGAATCCACTTTGCTTTTCTCATTCAAAATGTCAACGAGCTCATTGGGTCACCACGGTCAAGAGGAACTACAGCACGATAGAATTATAGCCATTCACAGACTTGCGTTTCTACAGTATTATTATTTTTTAATTTTTAGGGGGAATGATCTTGGCAGTGCCTTGGTAGAGCTGCAAGTATCCAAAAGACTACGATACTAGATAGTGTAGGCAGGAAAAGACACACAGAGAAAGCCGGCTCGAGGACCGCTTTTCCAGCGCAAAGCAGGGAAACAAAACCTCGCAGTCCTTAGCACAAGAGGCTTCTTCCTCCTCCTAGGGACTCCCCCCCCCCCACTTTGGAACTCGCGCTTGCGCCTCCCTGTAACTCAAGCAGCACGCAGGCGCAGTTGGCGGCCTTCCTGTCAGGGGCAAGATGGCGGCGGGGTCGGTGTACCGGGCTCTGGGCTCTGTTGCTAGCCGGGCTCTCCTTCGGGGCTCCTGCGCGCCGGTGAGTCGGTGCCCGGTTGGATCCCTGGCAAAGGGGCGACGGGGGTGCCTAGGGGGAAAGCAAACCGATCGGGGAAGACGGCGGAGTCCGCCAGGCTCTGCGTCGCCTCCTTCACCATCCGCGAAGGTCACAGCAAGGAAAGGCCGGTCGGTGGAAACGCTTCCTCGGTCCAGTCCGAATAACGGGCGTTCTCGGGCTAAAATAAAATAAAATACTGGCAGATATTTACGCCCTTTGAGCCTCGTCCCGACCATTCTGCTCCGTCTTTATCCTTTGGGCGGTATTGCAGCGAGCCTTTCATTAACGTCTAGGGAGATTCTCAGTCATCCAGGTCATGGTGGTCCCGAAGGTGCTTTTGGGACGAGCCTTTCATTCCACGTTATAGTGTTTCGTGGACCGAGCAGATCGCGGTAAATGAGAGCCCCTGGACAGACGCCGAGTTGCTCACCCCCCCCCTCCTCCGTCCCCCTGTCTAAGGATGAAACACGCCGCCTTCCCTCGCCAGCACGTTGGGCGGCTTGTTTTGGCAGCTGAGGAGTAGTGGCAGTGCCCGGAGAGCATGGCCCAAACCTTGTTTCCAAATGTTGAAAGGGTGCCGTTTTCGGCCCCCTTAGCCCGCACACCATCTCTTCACCGTTATTGTAGCATGGGATAGTAATATCGTGAAAATCGGAATGGCTGCAGCTCAAATCTAGTATAGGCTGTTGGGGATGCAAGAAAGACAAGGGGAAAGCAGTTGCTGCAGCGCAACCGCTTTAAGTTTCTACCTTTCAAGGAAGTTTCTGTTGTCTGTGCAGTATGGGACAATTTAAGTTTCTGCTGGTGTTTTACGATTCCAAGAATATGAAAATAAAAGCTCAAGTATGAGTTGGACATAGAAGGAAACAGCCAAGGGACTTGTTATCTCTGAGTATCTTAACACTAATGTTTCTCTATATGCTGCCTTATTTTGTTCCGCTGCTGAATTCAGGCCTAATTGTTACATATTTCTGGCCAAACACCTATTTGAACAGATAAAGTAAGTAGAAATTTAGCAGTAGCAATAGCATTTAGATGTATATACTGCTTCACAGTGCTTTACAGCCCTCTCTAAGTGATTTACAGAGTCAGCCTATTGCCCCTTATAATCTGGGTCCTCATTTTACCAACCTCGGAAGGATGGAAGGCTGAGTCAACCTTGAGCCTGGTGAGATTCTGCCAAACTGCTGACAGCCGGCAGTCAGCAATAGCAGAAGTAATGGATAATAATAAAATATCTGCCCCTTTTAATTCAGCCTTTAGTGGTCAGACAGTTCTGTCTGCAAAAAGTTGCAGCTACTATCAAGGAGCTATTAAGGAATATATGGAAATGTTACTAATTTGAAAATTGTAGTATATATCTTGTTAGGGAATCTTTGAACTGTTTGTACTGTACGCAACATACAACATACTGTAAGGAATAATCTGTATGTTTGTTTTTGAATCCACCCAAGGTGGCTTTAGTCATTCAAATGAATGAAAGAGCTTGGTTTTAGCACATTGTATGAACCGAAATTCAGTCATATAGGCTTTGTTAATATTTTAGCCTACATTAGAGCCCTAGGTTTAATTGCTTTGTAATTATTTTATTTGGAAAGTATCTGAGCAATAATGTCAAAAATCAAATGTGCAAATTTGTTTTTGTTTATTGGTTATTCATATTTTATTTTTGTGTCAATTTGGAAATAGAGATCTTTATTTTGAAAGCATTACTTTTAGTAAATATTCTTGTATTAAATTGAATGATTATGTAAATTATTCTGCACTGTAAAGTGAATTTCATTTTGGTTTGCTTCAGGAGGATATGTACTAAAATTATTTTCCAATTGTCTCTTGTTCATCAGAGAGAAATACAAAATTGTGTTCAAATATTCATTAATTTTCTTCCCAAAGTCATTCTAAATAATTATGACTTTTTAGTATAATTGCAGTTTATTGGATAGCTTCTGAAGTTTCATATATTTGTGTGCTATTAATTTTTAGTTAATGTATTCCTTTTCCATAGACTTTGGTGCCTGAAATATTTTTTAAAAAACTTTTCTTACTCTTTTGATTTGTGTCATAACTTACACATAAGACACTGTAGTTGAAATATGTAATCCCAGAATAAAATATAATTTGTTATAGGTATTCTATAATTTTAATACATATGTTTGTTCTTTTATATTGTATTAATTTATAAACATTTTTTAGATATCCTTGCAGGGCTTGGTGAAAAGAGGAAGTACTGCAACCTATGCTAATGTGCTATCCAATCTTCCTGAAACAGAAGTTACTACTTTAGACAATGGCTTACAAATAGCATCAGAAAAGTCAAATCACCCTACATGTACAGTAAGTTTTAATTTGGTTTTTTTTTTTAAATGTTGGAATTCCTGTTTTTTCAATTGGGTCTATACTCAATTCAGGCTTGATATTTTTAATGGAAGGAATCTAGTAAAACCTTTAAAAGGTATAAGTTTTCTTAAGCTGCAGCTCACTTCATCAGATGCATAGAGTGGCTAGACTGATTACATTTACATATTTCCAATAGAAAATAACTTTCCCTAAAAACTGAAAATCCTAAAACCAACTTAATGAATAGCAGACTCCCAAATGAGTATTTTATTGCTTCCAAGCTATTCAGAGAAATATAATCTATACTCAGGGGTGGTTTTCACTTACCTTCCCTACCGGTTCCCAAATGTGAGCGCGCACGCCACCTCCGCACCTGCGCACAGCCTCCCGCGCATGCTCTTTACTCACGTGCGTGCCTTCCGTGCATGTGCCCAGCCACGGAAACGTGGCTAAATAGGACGGCATTACGTCCGGGCGGGGGTGGGCAGGCCCACCCACAGTCAGCGCTACCGGTTCGCCGAACTGGTCCGAACCGGCAGAATACCACCTCTGTCTATACTTCTTATTCCAGAGAAGTCAGAGATTCCATAGCAGAAAAACCAAGATAGCAGACAGCAGACCATTTTTAGTGAAAAATGTTTAGTGAAATATGGTCACTATGTCAGATTTTTGGAATTCTCTGAGCTTGGTTCTTATCCTGCAGATGGCTATCATTCCTGCTTTTACTTTCTTAATGTCTAACAAGTGAGCATATTCTAGAATTAATTCTCAATTCAGATAGAGCAGTTACAAAGCTCAGCTGGACTTGCAATTTCATGTTGTGAATTGTAGTATGCTTTAGGTTACTTTGAAATTTCTGCTAGCACAGGTCTTCTTCGGCAGAATTGATTACTTCAATGAAGGAATTATTTCAGTGTAGAATATCAAAATTTCCAATATTTTATTGGAAATTCTGTTGTGTGGTAATGATGAACATATGTTAAGCTTAATAAATTGCTATTGAAATTGAACTTGGAGAATGAGTATGTGAAGCATTGTA
This sequence comes from Thermophis baileyi, assembly GCA_003457575.1. Lineage (NCBI taxonomy): Eukaryota > Metazoa > Chordata > Lepidosauria > Squamata > Dipsadidae > Thermophis > Thermophis baileyi. Next base: position 535,453 of record QLTV01002113.1, on the reverse strand, counting down.
TTATTCAGTGGGCAAAGAATTTTGGATCTAATATAATGCTTGAACAATGAGAAAACATGTTTTTCCATGTGGACAGGTTTAAAATTTACATTAATAACATTTAAATAACATTTAAACTGCTTATTCTAATGCCAAATAAATTGTCAAGAATCTATAAAGATACTTCAAATGAATGTTGGAAATGTGAATGTAACGAAGGAACCTTTTACCATTTATGGTGGACAAGTGATAAAGCAAAGAAATACTGTTTAGGATTCACATCTTAATACAGAAGATTCTCAAAGTGAATATAAAGATAAAACTTTTCTTTTTCGCTTAATGGATAAAGAACTTGAAAAAAATGGAACTTTGATGTTATATATGCTGATAGCAGAAAGATGGAAGGATACTTTGATTCCCACAATGGTCGAATGGCTGCAAACATTGATGAAGTTAGCAGAGATGGCTAAATTGATTGTTTTGATTAAAGAATACAATTAATTTCATTTCTACTTGGAAACCACTTTTGCACTTTGTGCTTGAGGTAGAAAAAAATGAAACTTTGATTTTGGGGTTTGCTAATTAGCTAGGTTGTTGTTATCAAAATGGCTAATATATATTATTATGTAAAAGTAACAAATTGAGGTTGTATGTAATTACCTTATTTTACTGTACCAAAAAGAATCAGAATCGGTGCTTTTCTTCTCCCCTTTATCTTACACTTTTTCCTCTTCCCCTCTTCTTCCCCTATTTTCCATTATTTTCACTTTTCTTTGCATCTCTGTATTTTATATTTTGCTAAACTAATACACACACAGTGTGTG
>QLTV01002113.1:491166-526250 GCA_003457575.1 Thermophis baileyi | reverse complement strand
AGTCTTTGGGAGGCAATACCCATAGCCACTCGGTCTTGTCTGGGTTAAGTCTGAGCCTGTTAACTCTCATCCAGACCCTCACAGCCTCCAGGCACCGGCACATCATGTCCACCGCTTCACTGAACTGACGCGGGGTGGAGATGTACAACTGGGTATCATCAGCATATTGCTGATACCTCACCCCGCATCGTCGGATGATCTCACCCAGCGGACGGTTTCATGTAGATGTTAAGAGGGGAGAGAGGACCGAGCCTTGAGGCACCCCGCAAACGAGGGGTCTAGGGGTCGACCTCTGTCCTCCTGTCAACACCGACTGTGACCGACCAGAGAGATAGGAGGAGAACCACTGTAACACGGTGCCTCCCACTCCCAACTCCCTTAGTCGTCCCAGAAGGATACCATGGTCAATGGTATCGAAAGCCGCTGAGAGGTCAAGTAGCACCAAGATAGAGGAATGACCCCCATCTCGGGCTCGCCAGAGATCATCCATCAGCGCGACCAAGGCAGTTTCAGAAAACGCGTTAAGCCCAAGAAACAAAGAATGCGAAAGAAGCTCAGACTGGATGTACTGTTATTTGCTGGGGTATAAGAGGGAGGAGAGGGAAAATATAGACTTTTAAGATTCTGCTACTACTGCCTGTAGCCACGGTCTAACTTGTAGAGTCTGTTAAAGGGCTGTCATCCAGAGAGATTTCACTGGGTATGTTCAAAAAAAGTCACAAGTGGGGATGTTTTAATTTTATATCAATTTGGAGAATCATTTTGCAGCTGTTTTGCAAAGATTCCTCTTTTAGCAGCCCCTGTTGGAAGAAACAATATTCATATTGCCTTGTTTTTTAATAGATGTTGGTCATAAAGAACTGGTGGATCTTGCCCAGCAGCATTTTGGCAATGTTCCTTTTAATTATAAAGCTGATACCATACCTGTTTTGTCCCGAAGTCGTTTCAGCGGGAGTCAGGTAAGAGAGTTCCTGGCCTGGCATTATCATAAAATAAAATGTACATGGAAATAATGCAATATAAATTCTACTTAGATCATTTTTTATTAAAGTGGCTTCTTGAATATGACTATGCCGATGATGCCCAGGTGTACATCTCCACCCTGGGCTGACCAAGCAGTGCCACTAATTATTTCCTGCTTTGGATATTTTCTATCCTTAACTCTGCCTGGATTGGCAGATCTTGCTTGATGAGCCTGTGACAGTCACTACTGTGTTCCTTGCCCATGGTGATTATTGCTTTAGTCATCTCCCATTTTGACTAATGTAATGCCCTCTATATGGGACCGCCCAGAATGCAGTGGCAAAGAAAGTAGGTTTTTGGGTATTAATTCATGGTGATGCTTATCACCTATAGGCTTATCATCTATAACAGCCCCAGGTCATGGCCCGCTACCAGGCCTTGAGCCCTTTGGAACCAGGCCGCAGAAGTGCTGGATGAGCACGCACATATGCATCCCCACTCACAGCCATGGGTGCTCCATTTGCACAAGCGGTGGGCACATGTGCCCGCTGCTCGCACAGATCCACTCTCCCCCCCACACACTCTCTGGTCTGCAAAGCCGGAAAGTTTGGGGAAACCTGATCTATAAAGCTCTACATGGCATAGGCCAGGCTCTTTGTGGGACCAGCTCTTCCATTGTTTTTGCTCGGCCCACCAGCTCTATCAGAGTATGCTGTGGATCTTCCCTATTAAACAGTGTCATCTTGTTGGACCCCTCTACAGTAGTGCTCATAGTATTATGGTATATATCATAATAAATGGTAGTGAAGAGCTTCCCTCTGGCAATTCTGATGGCCCTTACCCTGTCTTTTTCCTCCCAAGTCTTTTGGCCAGAAAGTTAAGCTGATATAGGTTTTTGTCGTTGAGGTATATTGCTTTATCTTGTGCATCATGGTTTACTGATTGTAGCTATTACTTTAATTCTTGTACACAGCCCAGAATCACTGTTGTGAGATGAGCAGCCATACATAAATAAACGTGTATCTGGCCTTGAATATTTTCCTCTCATAGTATAACTATATTTAGCAACTCAACACTTCCATGGGAAGTAGCTACTTATTTTACATCTGAAATACATTTAGCGTTGAAGCAGGTTAAGGTATTAATATTGTCCCTTTCTTTATGTTCACTTCTTCACTTAAATTCCTTGCCTACTTTCCTTGGCTATCACAGCAATAAGAAGGCTGAATGTTCATGTTTATCACAGCCACTCTCGAGTTCTGAATACAGGATTCACTAATTTTTAAAAAAAATGGGATGAAAGTATTTTAAAAATAAAACATGAATTCTCTGTTTTGATTTTGGTTTAATAGATAAAAGGGGAAATGTTAGCTTTTTGCAAAAAGATATGACTGGGCTTTTTATGATCTTTTCTTGCTTCATACCCTTTTTAGGTCACAGTCAGAGATGATGAGTTACCTTTGGCTCACGTTGCTTTCGCAGTGGAGGGGCCTGGCTGGGGAAGTCCAGACAACCTTGTCCTTCTGTTAATTAATTCAATCATAGGACGCTACGACCTTACCTTTGGTGGAAGTAAGGTAAGGTACTGTGATTGGCATGTTCGTTTTGATTGATTATCACGTCAATGTTGATACTTAGCAACCATATAGATAGATTTTCTCCATGACAATCTGTCCCTAATCTGGTCCTTCAAGTCTTCTGTAGTGCACCTATCTCCATTGTAACTAAATCCATCCATCTTGCTGTTGGTCATCCTCTTCTCTTATCTACCACCTTTCCCTGCATTAGAGCTTTTTCCAGAAAGCTGGGTTTTTGCATAATGTGTCCGAGGTACATGATATTTTGTGCCTTGAGTGAGAACTCTGAGTTGACTTGTATGATGATCCATTTCTTGACCGTGCCTGAAATTTTCAGGAATCTTTGCCAACATGGAGAATTCCTTGTTCGAACTCCCCACAAGCCATTCTGGTCCAGAACACTTGGTTATCTACTACTGATTTAATTTCCCTAATGTTACAGATGAAGGCATAGCTAATATTCTGGTTTAAGTAAAGTCCCTTTTTGCATTCAGTTTATTTTTTCTAGGAATTCGATTTTGTTGGACAGGTGCTGATTTGCATTATGGTATCTGAATTCTGTGGCAAGGATTTTTTCGTGTCAAGTTTAAGAAAATCTCTAATGACTTTGTTAGGCTTCGTTACTTGTCTGGCTTAGGTGATTAATGTACGGATATAACTGACTAACGGCTATTTCAAGGTTAATGGCTGTGAATGAATACTTTGTTGGTAATGAGTTATGTCTGCATTTTTGCATAGTAAATTATAACTACGGTATCTGTTTATAGAATCTGTATAGCAAAATGGCTGCTGATTTTGCTGAGAATGACCTCTGTCAAAGTTTCCAGACCTTCAACATTTGCTACTCTGATACAGGACTTTTTGGTTTTTATTTTGTCACTGGTCGTTTCAATATTTTACACTCAAGTGATTGGGGAAGATACGAATGGTAAGGATGGTTTCATTTCTATTATGTTATTTTTATTTTGTAAGAAAACAGTGCTATATGGGGCTGCAAATGGACTTCAGGAAATAGCTCTCCAAGGATTCATGAAAAAATACTTGCAAATGGGAAAATAAAATAGAAGCAAAATAATCTCAAAACCTGTTCTGAAAGTTTCTAGTGTGAGATAGTGTATTGCAGCTTCTGCATTAGAATCTAATTGTATTTATTATGCCTCTACAAAGAGTTTTCATTTAAATATTAGCTCAAGTATATACTACTCTTTCTGTTTCATCTGTCTATATGTTTGTACTGTGGTGATCTTCCTTCAGCTTTTATGTAGAACAGGTGTCAAACTCAACCGTGGGGTGCTTAAATTTGGCCCGTGGGGCCAGCCTGGAAATAGCAAAGGACCGGCCTGTGGTGCCTCTGGCAGCCAAAACGGGCGCAGGGGGCTGTGCGCTGCCCCCCGTGGCCCGTTTTGGATGGCAGGGTGCTGCAGGAGGCGTCCGTCCAGTCTCTCCCCCCCCAAGCTGGCCCGCGGAAGAGAAATATAATGCTGATCCAGCCTTCGAAGAAATCCAGTTTGACACCCCTGATGTAGAATAACAAACCTGGTTTCCTTGCTATCAACAAGCATAAGTTTTCTAAAATGGAAGGGAATTGTCATTTAAAGATGTATTACATTTGATTAATATCTTTCTTCAACTCTGCTGCTTGTACAGGATGCGCATTTGCACTGATTTGCCCGAACACGACTTGGAGAGAGGCAAAAAAGTTCTTCGAAGGAACTTGGTGGCCCAGCTAGATGGTACGTCTCCTAACGCAGTTTCAATTTTAACACCTCCTGAGCAGGTTTTTATTTCTTGTGAAAAGTGTAATGAAAGTAACATTTTTCCTGAATTCCTCTCTATTTAAAATGGTTGCTAGTCTTTCTTCTGTGCTACCCAGCACATTCTAATGTCTAAATTGACCATTCTGCAGATGGAACATGAAGATAGATCTGCAAGCCCAGACCCTGCAGGTCTCTTTATTTTCTTTGAGTTGTGTAACTTCCTGTTCCTTTATAGAAGGCACCTGTCAGTCTTCCTGGAAAACTTGTAGTCTACCATCCACTGTAAAGAATATTATCTTATTAGCTCCAAGCAATCAGGAAGTTTATCAAAAAAAACCAGAAACTGCACATTCAGAAGCATACTTTGTTTTTTAGATGACGCAAAAATGTTACCAAAGCCATTGTTTTAGAAGACACACACCCTTCTATGAAATACTGTTTCTGAAGATAATCTTGCTATCTTCAATTTCTATTGTTTGTATTTTATATGGTTTTATGCTTGAATATAAATATAGATGCACACGCAGTGAAACCTCTTTTTGCACACTACTTGGAGAAAGGGACAACACTATTCCCAAGTGTTCCAAAATATATAAGCATGTCATTGTGGCAATTTATAACGTGTATAACAATGTGACTACACAAATAATGAAAACATGTCTCATTTACTACATCTAATCTCATTTGCATGACTTTCCAGAAATGATGTAATTTGTGGTGAAATGACATGCATTACTCAAATGATATAAACCATTGCAAATGTTATAAACTTAAGGCAAAAGTAGTGTCAGTCAACTTCCAACTTCCTCATTTAGACACTTTGGATGCAGCAGATCAGTTCATTATTTCGGGTGGGATGTCTCGACTCAACCTGGTTGCACTTAAAGTTAGGAATTAATGCTACACATAGATGCCATGAATTTGTACCTGGTTGAAATTTCTGAATGAATAATATTACCGTTCCTCTCAAAAGCAACCCACTTAATGTCATGCAAAGTGCTTTTAATTGAAGAAATGCAATCTAAATATGGTGAATTATCGTGTTTCCCTGAAAATAAGACCCGGTCTTATTTTCTTTTGGGCCCCAAAATAAGCCCCAGGTCTTACTTTCAGGTGATGTCTTACCCGCTTAGGACCGCCGCAGCGAGGCGTCCCATGCCCCAACACCTGTCGCGCCACTACCCAACTTCTGCAGCCACTCGCAGCCAGATGCCATGTGGCGCATCATGCTGGTGCCACCGCTCGCAGCCAGACGCCGCATGGCTCATTGCGCCGATGCCACTGACAAGCAGTCACAGAAGTCGGGCAGCAGCACAACAAGTGTTGGGGCGTGGGAGGCCTGTCTGCGGCAGTCCTAAGGTAACGGTGCGGGGTGCAGCTCCACCCCCCCTCCACCCTAGCTTGATTTTTACGCATGCACCTCGCCCTACCTCGCACAACTAGATGGTGGGACAGAGTGGGCAGGGTCTTAACTAGGGCTTATTTTTGGGGTAGGGCTTATATTAGGTGCACCCGTAAAAATCAAGCTAGGTCTTATTTTCGGTGAAACACGGTAGTATGTGAAAATAAAGTAAACTAGATTGTCTATTTTTACAGATGTCTATGCAATTGCAAATCTATTTAGAACAATTGCTCATTTATTTCTGGAATGGATATAACCCAATACAAACAGTCTTCAGTTACACAGAATAAAACTAAACTTCCAGAAATCAAAGTTCTTAGCCTTCTTAAATCATTTACGTAACAGGACAGAACAAGAAATCATTCCTGTATCAATCTATAACTCTGTAGTTGGGTAATATCTTCATAAAGACCAATCAGTATCACATAGAATAGTATTAGAATTCATGAAAAAGTAGGAGTGCACACACAAGCTTTTGGATTGAATATTTATCAAGCAAATTTACAAAATTAGGAAAAAAACAAGGAAGTCTCAGCTTACTATTTTAGCAATGAAATTAAATCTCCAATAATAGTAACAACAACAACAATAATAATATAAAAAAGAGAAGGTGAAGATCTTGTGGGACTTTCAAATACAGACAGATCGTCATTTAGAACACAACACGCTAGATATCACAGTTGTCAAAAACCGAAGTGTACAATTTATTGATATCGCTGTACTAGGAGACGCTAGTCAAAGAAAAAGAATTGGAAAAAAATAACGAAATATCACGACTTGGCCATCGAAACTACGCGATTATGGATGAAACGTGACAGTGATACCCATTGTCATCGGGGCACTTGGCACCATGTCCAAGAATTTTACAAAATACATCAAGAAATTACAGCTTCTTGCAATAACACCAGCAAAAAACTGTGCTACTCGGAACATCATACATTTTAAGAAGATACTTGGTCAATACCTAGGATGCTGGCAGCAACCCATATCAACCATCAGTGCCAGTCAGTAATATTTGTGATACATCTTTAAATGTTCAGTTGACTGAGTTTCATGTTTAATGAAAATAATAATAATAATAATAATAATAAGAAGAAGAAGAAGAAGAAGAAGAAGAAGAAGAAGAAGAAGAAGAAGAAGAAGAAGAAGAAGAAGAAGAAGAAGAAGAAGAAGAAGAAGAAGAAGAAGAAGAAGAAGAAGTTGTTAACAGCAGGCATCATTAGTGCTTGCTTATGCGTAGTATTTGCTGCACGTTGAAGAAATAATTTTAAAGTTTGACCCTCTCTATTAAGCAATACACTGTAGACCAATTTGATTTGGTTAACTGTTTATCTACAGTTTCTTTCTGCATTTGATACGGTAGCACAAAGTTACTATGAAAAGTGTTTCATTGTTACTTCTCTCTGTGCATTTTGCCATGAACAAGAGACAGTGCATTTTTAGAGTTGGAAGCAACCACTGTCTTTACCCCTCCATGCTAGGTGTAGCCTGATACTAATGATATCTACCACTAAAAATATTCAGTCCACAATTTCTGTTTTGAGACTAGCTTTGAAAGGCAGGTGGTTGACTCAAACATCAGCTCTTCCTCATCTTCTGCTTTTTTGGTAATATCATTGATGATAAAGAACTTCAAAGCTTGCACACTAGTAACATCCTATATGAAAGAAATACCTGACTACAAGGATTTTTGAATGGTATTCATTAGCAATATATAATTGTGTGTGTATTGTGGGATCTGCTTCACTTCTTGAAAAGATACTTAATGACTCCATTGACAATCCACTATTATTTTTCAGGTACTACTCCAATGTGTGAGAGCATTGCCACCCAGCTGCTGAGCTATGGTCGTCGGATACCTTTGGCAGAATGGGATGCCAGAATTTCTGTAAGTATTATTGTTTTGTTTGAGGAAAGAGGAAGCTTAATTTCACTAATCTTCTCGTATTTCTAGATTACAGTCCTTGTAGTTGAAACAGTATTTATTTGCATTACTTTGCAATAATGGCGAATATCTGTAGCTTGGGTGTAGGATGAGGGTGAAGGTTCGTTCTCCGATCTTGTGGGTTGGTTTCCGAATGTTTCGTAACTAGGCTAGGTAACATCTTCAGCAGAGTTTAGGGGATGTCAGTGTCCGTATTCTTCTGTTTATAAGGGCTTCAGGTGTGGGTGTGTCAAGTGAGGGTCTTGTGATGGGTCAGCTGTGAGTCATCAGTGAGTCTTGTGATGGGTGTAATAAGGAGATTACATCAGGTCAGGGTCATTGGGGAGTGAACTCGGGGGGGATGCATGGGTTGGTTGAGGATTGGTGCTGTCTCTGATTGGCTGTGCGGTTGATTTGGATTCTGAGGGGTTCGTAGGCTGGTTGTAGGTCAGTGTGTCTGTTGATGGAATTGTTTGTGGAGATCCAGGCTTTGATGAACTCAGGAACATGGAGGGTGGTAGCGTGGGTGATTATTTTTGTGTTGCTCCAATCAAACTGGTGCTGTTTAGGGTTTGCATTACTGTTTGATAAATGCTAAGACATGGCATTCTACTCAGTACTACAATATCAAGCGTGTTATGTCAGTTTTCTGCAATTCTGGAGCCTACCTTGCAACATGCAAAAATCCTTTGGAAATTTGAGATGTTTCTCATGAAGTTCAAGGAGTTCTAATTTGTGGGGTGCTGGTTTCTGATTCAGGTAATCACTGAAGGAAGTAATCTATGAAGGTGTTCTGTATTTTTGAAGAGAATATTATATTCTTAGAACACACTCAAGTAGATGAGAGCAATGTCAATTTGAGTTTTGCTAATGACGTAGAGTTTTGGTTGGTAGTCAGTGTATGTAATTAGCAAATTGTCTAATTTTCTTCTGGAAGTATATCTAATTTTTTCTGTCTTCTAGGAAATTAATACCCAAATGGTTCAGGATGTCTGCAGTAAATACATATATGACAAATGTCCAGTTGTTGCAGGAGTTGGTAAGTTGATAGGCTTTGAGTTGTGATTGCTAAGGAAGGAGGAAACAATCTGTTGTCTATTTTGGTATGTTTAAAATGCTTCAGATTAACTTTGCCAGATCATGTTCTGGTTATTTATGATAAAACTGAATTGAGTATAATCCCAGATCTGCATGCCACCCTTCTTACAATCCCATTCTAAGAGAGCCATAATGAAATTGGACTCTTAAGAATGTTTGTGAAAATGTTATTTCTGAGATCAAATTTGTCCTATGACATGAATTATCTGCTTGTAGTTGTACCTTTCAATGTTTACCTGTCAGCCCAGAAAAGCTTTCTCTTGAAACCTGCCTGAACAGGTAGTTGACTTTGAACGCTGGTGATTTCCCCCATCATCCAGTGTTAAGATTCTGTCTGAAGCTTTAAAGCAAAGCTCTTTGAAGGCAGTTTCCAGAGAAATAGGAGATAAAATCTTCCTCACCCTCAAATGCCAACTTCTTTCAAAATGTCTGACTTGGATTTTGATGTATTATTGAATCCAATTTATATTCAGAGGGCTTAGGCTACTTGGAAATCTTGAACAGAGATGTGTCGTTACATCTGATCTGCAATTGTTTGTAGATAAAACTTCTATCTAGCTCTTCTTTTCAAGCTTATTAAGTAATGCCAGAAGGTTTTGTTACAGTATCTCAAACAAATTGGTTCTTTTTCAGGACCTGTTGAGCAACTTCTAGATTACAACTACAACCGCACTTGGACCTATTTGAACCGTTACTAGGCAGTCCAATGCAAGATGGAAAGCCTCTGGATCATCTGGATTTTCTTGTGGTCTTTAGTGTCCCAGTGGCAAAATGGAGCCCATACATTCTGTATAAAAATGCTTTACAACTATGTAAGTGATATCAGGGAGAGCAAAATAAATTTAAATGAGTTGGTATCCAGTATTTATGTTAATGAGGGAATAAAAGTGAATTTTGGGGGATCGAGGAATTATGCTTGCAACTTGTTTGTATAGCTCCTTAGCATAGATGTTGAGTTCTTTAATAGAGATCTGCATATTTAGCTTGGCCTTCCAATAACCTTAATTTAAATAGAAATACAAAAGGAGTGTTAAACTATTAGAGATATCCCTCAATTTTGCATTGGTAAATAACACCTGCTTCATTGAGCCGCTTCATTCAGGTTGGTCATGCTGCCTGCCCCTAGAACTCCATTACATTAACTTTTAAGACTACAGAATACTAATGTTTCTAATGGAGAATACTTTTTTTTTTAATGTATCTAATGTACTATCTGGACTTAGAACCATAATTAAGCCTGGCAATATGGTCATACATTGTGACAGTCATAAAGTGAGTCATTACATGAGTGACCCAATTCTACTTTTGTTATGGTTAAGTTAACACCGTTGTCATTAATCAAACACATTATTGGCTGGCTTTTGCCAGAAACTGGAAGCAAACACCAGATTTTGGCAAAAAAATGTAAATCCCTTCACGTGACTGTGGGACACTGCAGATGGCCATAAATGTGGCCTGACTGCCAAGCACCTGAAGTGCAGTCAGGTGACTTTAGGGACGCGGCTGTTGGAATGCCAGAAACTGGTCATAAGTACCTTTTGGGGGAGGGGGTGTTGTAATTTCAAATGATAGCTAAGTGACCAGTTAATTCAAGGACTATATATATATATACATACGCCATTGGTCTGTAGCCAGAGGACCTACAGCTATGTGCTCCTCTACTTTCAGACTCTAGTCAAAAGGAATACCAACAGCAACCGCAGTAGGAACCAACAGATGAAATTGGTTTGTTTTGCCCTTTTATTCAGTGGGAGGTTCCACTAAAGATTCCCCATCACACCACCCTGAAAGATTTGCATACTCTTTATGTACACCTTAGCAGGTCGGTGGAGCAGAATTAGGCACAAGGTTCAATTATTTTTGCAAGCAGTTGCACACAGGACACCTGCAATTTGCTTGTGAAGCATGCTTTAAGAAAAACTGCTCTTGGAAGAGAAAGGAAAGAATTCCTGGAAAGTGGGGAACAAACCCATTTTTTTTATATACTGCCCTCTAATATAATATAATTACAAGCTTCTAAAATAATAAAATATTTTTTTAAAAAAAAACATAATAGTGGGCAGAAGTACTTGTACCCTATGTCCAATAATGAATAACCCAGATGCTTTTCTTAGAAATAAGCAGGGAATTCCTTTGCTACACCATGATTTTGTTCTACATCACTATAGAATTTATAGATTGATATGGCAAGTTGTTCTAACTGTTAGAGGTAAATCATATAAATAAGGTGTGCAATGGCTTAAATAACAATGTTTCTTGTGAAATACTAAGTAGAATTCTCAGGAAAAAATGCACAAATCTATTTCTGGTCCATATTGATTTTTTTCTGATTTTTTTACTTATAATTCCATTTCCAATATAAACTTTAAAAACTATACCAATGTTTTATTTAACTCTCCATTTGTTTGATCATTTTTTGACCATTTGTTTTACAGAATCTGTTTTAGATTAACACTGCCTGACAAAGATGTTCTTTGAAGTCAAAAGGCTATCACTGGGTAGAGTAGCAATGAACACCCTGGCAATCGTGTTTGGATGCCTTGATACATCTAGAGCTATAAAGATCAGAATTATGTAGTCAGTGGGTTTTCCATGTGACACACTGTGGAAATAAAAGTTGGATTTTGAAGAAGCCAGGAGAGAGTTTTGATGCTTTTGAATTTTGGAAGTGGAGAAGAATCCTGAGAATACAATGGATAGCTAAGAAAGCAAAGAAATGGTTCATCAAACAAAGAAATGAAATGACCAAGTTCAAATTATCCTAATTTGGACACATTATGCAAAGTCCTAAAATACTGCAGTACAAAGAAAGGGGGATGTACTCAATTATGGCAGCAAGCTGGGGACAGATCCAGAATATCTATATGGTCAGTAAGAGTTGACTTGATGGCACATAAGCCTGATCAGGCTAGTTTAAACTGAGCCAATTTAACTATTATTACATGCAGAGAAATGCAAATCTGGCATATAACTAAGTAAAAGCTTGAGCAATGTAGAGTAGATAATTTTGTGGTAAAATTTGCATAGGAGAATTCCCTTTTTTGGTGGAGCTCAGTGATTTTTATGGTTTTTCAAATAAACGTGGAGGTGCATGCATTAAACTTTCAAATAGAAATAATAAAGGACAAAGTTCTACAATCAATTTGGAATATATTATCACAGGGGTGTCAAACTCAAGGCCCGGGGGCCGGATCCTGCCCATGGGGTGTTTAGATCTGGCCCGCAGGGCCGCCCTGGAAACAGTGAAGGACTGGCCCGCAGTGCCTCTGCCAGCGAAAACAGAGCTTGGGAGGGCTGCATGCAGCCCTCCGGAGCTCTGTTTTCGCTGGCAGAGGGTTGCAGGAGGCCATTGCAGCCGAAAACAGAGCTTGTGAGGGCTGCGTGCGGCACTCCCAAGCTCCGTTTTCGCTGGCAGAGGGTTACAGGAGGCCATCGCAGCCAAAACGTAGCTTGGGAGCCTGTTTTCGCTGGCAGAGCACTCGGGCTGCCACAGGCACCCCTGACATGAATGACGACGAGCTGGCCATGCCTGCCCTGGCCACGCCCACCCCAACCCCCCAAGGTCAAACACAACCCTGATGCGGCCCTCAATGAAATCGAGTTTGACACCCCTGTATTATCACATTTAAAAAGCTCAAGCCTGTGCTACATTGTGCTTTCTAAAACCTATATTCTGAATATGGCAAAAAAAAAAAAATCCCCACAAGATGGCAGTAGTTTAAAGAAGATGCCAGCTATGTGACTATTCTCAAAGTTCTGTGTTTGGGTTACATATTTGCAATGCAATTTTTATTTAAAAGGTCTTTATCAAGATAAATAACAATACACATTTTATAAAAAGAAATAAAACAGACAAAAATAGTAAATAAGAAAGAAAATAAATACGGTAGAAGAAAACAAAAAAGTTGTAAAGTAGCAGCTTCCAAACTTAACAGCAGTTACCAACAGTTTGTTTAAATTGTACTTTCTAAGATTATAATTTCCTTCTTTCTATAATCCACCTTTCTATAGTCCATCCCTTCTAATCATCAAACCCATAAATCACAAGTTCATTTTCTTCTTTGTTCAGCAAAAGTCCATCATAAGGAATTTCTAGTCCCTACTAAATACAATGATCCTTTCTCTAATCAAGGAAGTCAGTTTTGCCATCTCTGCCAATTCTGTCATTTTCATCAGCTATTCCTCCATCCTGAGTATTTCAAAGTCTATTTTTGTGCACATAAACTTCGGGGTTTTTTTTCAAGAAACTCTACTTCATTTTTAGATATTGTCCTGACAACAACTTTAGAAATAATATCAAGTTCCAGGAATTAGTCAGAGGGCTTTAGATTAATCCAGTATATAAACCATTTATTCTGAATCTGAATTCTTATTTACAGAATGTCTGAACATACAGGATATTACACACGTTTGAAACAATGAAGCTGGTTACAAGCTCTGGCTTGTTGAATCTCCACTGAACTGGCCCAGGCCTTAATGGCCCATTGACAAAGGTGGGGGGGGATGAGTTTCTGCCTCCCTTTTAGGGGAAATATTCTGCCCTTTTAATATTTCCTAAAATATCTCATTTTCCTAGGAGAGGGGTGGGTGCTAACTTCCTACAAACTTTTAACATTATATTTTACAACACATTCCACAATTCAAGCCTATTTACTTTATCATATGCTTTTTCTGAATTACCAAATCTACAGTAAACTTTCTCACATTCATAAATTTTGCGGTGACTACCAAAAAACAAAATTTTGGTCTGTACCATTCCTACCTCACATTGCATTTGCCAGATTTTGCTCATTCTCGCTATACACTTCTCCCAAACACCCATAACAACCTAAATGACACAAATTTGTACCTACTGGTTTTGGCCTTATTGTTCGGAATTACACCTAAACTTTCATTTCCTCTGATTGCCTTCATCAGCTTCATTTAGTAATATCACATCATATTCATATTTCAAACTTACTGCATCCTGCCCTGTTTGTATACAAAACAAGTGAGTAAATCTGTGTTATTTGACATAACAATAATGCTTCATTAAAGCATATGTTTTGTAATGTCCTAAAGATGTTAATTTTGGGAAAGAAGTATTATTAGCCTACAGAATCATCTGTCCCCTGTGGTGCCTACCCATCCTGTTAGATCTAGCAGGAGTAGCATGCTCCGGGTCCTATCCACAAGGGAGTTCCATCTGATGGGTACAGGAACAGCCTTTTGTGCTGTGGTACCCACCCTCTGGCATTCCCCCAGAGATTAGATTTGCCTGAACCCTGCTGGCCTTTTGCAAGACATTGGAAACCCATTTTTTCCATCAAGCCTGGGGCCCTGATAGCACAAGTAAGCCTGTTTCCTGGTCATGACTGTTAAATAAGTGTTCCCAACCGATACATTGTTATTTCTGGTTGTTTTTTTTTTAATTTTGGTAGCTTTTACGATGTTTCTGTTCTGTTTTTATTGTTGGCCATCTAAAGTCATGCATTTGAGATGGGAGCCATAAACAATTAATTAATTAAACTAATATTAATTCGGCTTTTAGACAGGGCTTAATATTTCAGACATACCGTATAATTTTCTTTTAAAATGCATAGCTACTACATGGAAATTGATGGCTGGACAGTGGGAAAGAATATATCTTTCATATACAATGATGGTCAATAGATGGCCCTGAATATTAATCTCCATCACCCAGCGTGGCTTTGGTGCGAAGTCTTTTAATTAATATTTTAGTAAGATATAGCCAAAATTGTTAGATTACCAGCCTTAGTGCCTGCTCATGGTAGGGAAACAAAACTAGTTAGCCTTTGGTAAATTGTGGCCAATATGCCCTAATGCAACCATATCCCATTTTTACCCAAAACTTGCTCCCCCTGTTCTTTCAAACTAGGATCTCTAATTCAGAGACTAATTTGGAAGCCAACATATTGTTGGCCATATTCCATCAACTATTGTGCAATATATTGCAATATATTGACATACTGAGAGTTTATTCATTCATTCATTCATTCATTCATTCATTCATCTATTTATTTATTTATTTATTTATTTATTTATTTATTTATTTATTGAATTTATATTGCCGCCTATTTGCACATGGTGACTCAAGGCAGCCTACAGAATATAAAACTTCATTTAAAACAATACAATAAAAAAGAATCAAATAAATTAATATAATAAAATAAAATCACCCCCCCCCCGCCCCGGTGACAGCACATCACACGAGCCATTTAATCCCGCTCTGGGTTCCCCAGGCCTGCTGGCAGAACCAGGTCTTCAGCGCCTTCCAGAAGAGTGTTAAGAGTGGGGGCCATTCTAATCTCTGGGGGAATGATGTTCCGGAGAGAGGAAGCCACCACGGAGAAGGCCCTTCTTCTGGGTCCCACCAGGTTTATCTCCCTAGGGGATGGGACCCACAACATTCCCTACCTCCCCGCTCTGATGGGTCGGGTAGATGTGACCGGCAAGAGACGGTCCCTCAGATAACCTGGTCCCAAGTCATGAAGGGCTTTAAAGGTGACAACCAGCACCTTGAATTGCTGAATTGCTGGAAATAACATTATAGAAATTCTTCTAGAAACAGCATATATGAACTAGAATCTGAGTTGGGGCCATGGAGGAGTTGCTAAAGATGTAGAAATGGAACTTTAATGGAGTTCTGCCTGGAGCTTTACAAAGAGCTTGTAGTTTGATCATATTTTAGTGGGTTGCTGAGTCACTGGGTTGCCATGTACTTGCTATGCTGGCTCAAGAACTGCCTGCCTGGAGGACATGAAAGATGAAACCAGCTGGCACAAAGCCACTGCTAAATTAGCAGCCCAGATCAGCTCTGCCATTCATTCAGGAGCAGCTTTTTATCCGAGCAAATCTTCCATCTGGAAAAAGACATATCCTTGCATGACTATGTTATCTTGCACACCGCTACTCAGAAAACATAAGGCCAC
The DNA here is from genome assembly GCA_003457575.1 of Thermophis baileyi. Taxonomy (NCBI): domain Eukaryota; kingdom Metazoa; phylum Chordata; class Lepidosauria; order Squamata; family Dipsadidae; genus Thermophis; species Thermophis baileyi. The sequence goes on along the minus strand of QLTV01002113.1, from coordinate 510,597 downwards.
CTGCTCTCTCTTGCCCACTTTTTCTTTTGTTTCTCACCTACAGTAGTACATCAGTGGTAAAGCCATAGCAGTAAATGTGCTTTACAGCAGAAGGACCATTTCACTTACAAAACGGTCTTTTTATTGACTAGTTCCACCGTTCTGTCCTAAAGTTAGTGGAGCTCTGAACTTAGCTAGTTTCCTAGCTTAAGCTGATTTCTCTAAACACAGACTTTCTAATTGAATTATAATTCAGACTTTTTTTTTTGTCCAATGCTTGCATATCTCCCAGCATATGATAGAAGTCATTTGCGTACATCTAGCAACAGTTTTCCCACCACTCTCTACATTTGAACCCTCTGGCCTGTTATAGAATCAGGTTCCTTCTTTGTTGTTCATTACCTCCTGGGTGGCTCTATGGCAGCAATTGACTCTCCTATCTCCTCTCTGCCAAGAGCAAAGGACCCGGAATAAGTCAGGAAAGGAAATCTGGCCATCTGGGCACGTTGGAAATCTCAAAAGAAGCTTTTGTTTCAACTTGTTTCAAAGTGAATGGTTTTCCATTGGAACTGAATTACTCTCTGCTCCCAGCCTAGAGGTTGTCAGAGCAGGGAGTATTTTACTTTTGGAACAAGCTAACTCCTTTGATATATGAGAAGCCCTTGGTTGGAATTTACGTCTCTTGCCAAGGGACATGCTGTAGCAGCCAATTGACTGTAATTGCCTCACCTGCACTAAATTACTGCCCCCTCCCCACTTCGGGATTGTTCTCGATGCTAAGCAGAGGTACAAAGCTCTGCTTGTCCTCAAAGAACCTTTCAACCAGAAAGGATGTCAGTGCTCCTTCTAAATTTCTATAGGTTCATTTTGAGATGAGTTCAGGGGAGCTTCGCCTGGCTCCGAGCCCTGCCTAGATCTAGAATTCCAAAAGGCTCAGATCCCTTCCAGTTTATGCTGGCTTATTTACATGTTCACAGGCTGTAAGCACACAGGGCTGTATTTGTAACTTTGCAGGAAGCAAAGGGTTTAACTCATGTTACGAAGATTACAAGAGCAGCTGGAAAGCAGAGCTCTTGGACAGGATTCCTGTGGCGGCATGGGGGAAGAGCTTGAAATCCAGTCTTGAGGATCCTGCTGCAGATTGCTGCTAGCTGGTGGGAAACGCAGGGGGAACTCCTCACCATCACCAGTTGCCTACACATTAATATTGTTATGCTGCAAATTAATGTACTTCTCATCAAGTTTCAGCATGTGGGGCAGCATTTTCGGTTAGTAGCAGGTGCCGAGTGAAAATTTTGCCTGATAGGATAGGGGAATTAATTTTATTTGCCTACGCCAAAAAGATATTTTTAAAAAAAATAGAGGGGGAGAAAAGGAAAAAGCACATATCCCTTTTATACTCATCATTTTGATAACCAGTATTATGAATATATTTACCTTCTGCCATATTATCAGTAACATTTTACTTAACAATAGAAAAAACAGGAAATGAAACATATAATGAAGCATATACACCAAAGACTTATCTTTTCTTTTATGTACACTGAGAGCATATGCACCAAGACAAATTCCTTGTGTGTCCAATCACACTTGGCCAATAAAGAATTCTATTCTAAAATATAAACAATGGTCCAGATTTCTAAATGGTCCTCCGATTAGGATCTCGGCAACGAATACTGTATATAGAATGTGAGATGAGTTTGTCAGATCACTGCTTGGACTGCTAGTAAAAGGATACCATTAAGCTAGATTACCTGTGATGAGTGCAACTTTTTCCAATCCAGTAAAATATCTACAGCAGGGGTGTCAAACTCACGGCCCGCGGGCCAGATGTGTCACGTGCTGGCCCCACCCCTACCCGGTTTAGTGAAGGGGGAAAAAGTCCCGATATGTCACGTGATGCCACCGTGACGACGCAAGTTTGACACCCCTGATCTACAGAGTCCAAATTATGTATCTGAAACTTTACAAATTAAGACTGTACAAATGATTCCTTTGGAATAATGTTTCACTCTTTTTAAAAAATCAAGTGGACCCTAAACATTGGGATAAGGAATTTTTTCAGGAGACCTTACAGAATAAATATTTAAATTTAACTGTATTCTTTCTATCAGAGATATGGAAGAGATACTTGAAAAATTATCACTTCATAGTGAAAAAAAATATTTATGAAGCCCACCCTATATATATTTGTACCTGTATGTCCCATACAAATATTATATACATTATGCAAATCTGCACTCTAATTTATTATAAATCCTTCTAATGACAAACTCAGTTGGAGAAAGGCTGCCAGAAAAAGACCTAAAAAGAGCTGAGAATTAAGATAGCCAAAATGAATTCATTTAGCAATTCCCCATATTTGTAGAAATACACAAAATGTGTGGCAAAAAGGACAGGCGATCAAGAAAGATGAATCACCTATCAAACTTAGGTACTGCAGTTATAATGTAGATATTGAGTATAGCCACAATTGATATGCTACAAATTAATGTACAAAATAAGTACATTAATTTGTAGCCTATCGATCTTAGGTATATTCAACATGGAAAAACATTTGTGCTTAGCACCAATAGTGAAAAAAGTTGACAGTTGTAAAAGAAATATGGGGAAACCGGGAAGAAGAAGATAGAATGGAACACGGGCTTAATTCTCAGCAGGAACAAATTTTGTTAAAAGGAAATAAGTATTGTGATATTTTATTTTTAGATCCATTGCTTTATTGTCTTTTATAAAGAAAAATGAATAAAAGTAGCACACAAAGGGATGGGTAAAGATACTCCTTGGCATCCCTTCCTTTCCTTCCCTCTATTCCCCCAGCAAACACTTGTGGCATTTTAAGGCACTGCCATGCACTTCTACGTTTATCCCTAAATTCATAAAGCTAAGAGGAAGGGATAACTGTTGACTCTGTACCATCACTACCCATGACCATTTCCCACTGCTATTTGGTCACAGCACTCTTCAGAAAGCTCTGTCTTCTTTAGAGAGTGGCTAAAAGCCAAGAAGACCTACTGGGGTTAATTTTTGTTTGTTTGCTTGTTTTCAAATACCTTTCCTTAAAGATTAGGACAATTTCATTTATAGACCTAATTTCAGCTTTTAATAGGTTTCAGGGCTGGAAACCCTGGACTAACACAGTTCTCCTCCTACAACATTTACGCTTTAGTTATTGCTTCCTGTCCATGGAAAACATTCTCCAGAGAAGCTCTCCTGATGCCAACTTTAATATTATTTGCACATAATTAAGGATCAATCATTTTCCAGAATTTTCAACTGAATTTGATTTATTTCTGTATTTTGGATTGTGCTGCTTTTTATCACTTATATGATGTTATTCATCATGTTTGAATTATTCTTGAAAACTCTGGAAGAATCTGTTGAAAAGGCAGGTTAAAAACTGAACATAAGTAAGTTATGCTAACTTGATAGGAAGTTCTGCATTTTATGCCTAGTGGAATTTCCGAATTCCATCTTCTCAAAATATTCTGAGCAGTTAAGACTTGTTGAGCTTATTTTCCCTCGTCCCCAAAGTGCTACAGTAATCCCTGGGTGTTTTGTTTTTAAAGGTAGGTCTATGAGCTCTGGCCATATACTTCACCTTTGGATGGTTTTTCTGCCACTAATGCCAAAATATGCATCAATATTAACGCAATGACAGCATTGTAACAGAGAGGAAAACCAACCTAGGCTTCTTACTGACAAAGAAATAGTCACTCTGTGTGACTCTGTGTGACTGTGTGTGTGTGTGTGTGTGTGTGTGTGTGTGTGTGTGTGGTCTCCAAATGTGAACTGTCTGGCAATGAAGTATGTAAAATCTAAACAACCTTTGTATAACTTTAGTGTAATCTATTTATAGCTTTCTTGCGGGGTTAAAACATGCCAGAAAGTTGCCATGCCATCTGTCAGAAAGATTATAGTTTAACAGTACATAAAAAAAAAGCAATTTTCAAAATATAAATTTTTAAAACATCAAAAAGAAAGGCAGGCTAAAGCATAATGAAAAGCAGAGCAGATTAACCCCAATTATGTAGTCTAGAACAAAGATGTTTTTGCAAGTCTCCCAATCGCTGGCAAAATTGGAGCTGTGTCTATTTCCTTGGGGTGGACTCAACAAAAAAAAATGGAGCTACCACCAAAAAGACTTTTTATTTGCATTCATTTAAACAAACATAACTTAAGACCTGCCAAACCCAAAATATTTGCTTGCTGGAGAGATAAGTTCTGTGCAGTGGTGAAATCTAAATTTTTTTACTACTGGTTCTGTGGCCGTGGCTTGATGGGCGTGGCTTGGCTTGGTGGGTGTGGCTTGGTGGGCATGGCATGGGAAGGATACTGCAAAATCTCCATTCCCACCCCACTCCAGGGGAAGGATACTGCAAAATCCCCATTCCCACCCCACTCTGGGGCCAGCCAGAGGTGGTATTTGCCGGTTCTCTGAACTACTCAAAATTTCCGCTACCGGTTCTCCGAACTGCTCAAAACTTCCGCTACCAGTTCTCCAGAACCTGTCAGAACCTGCTGGATTTCACCCCTGGTTCTGTGTGAGGAAACTAGAAAGTTAAGATAGTGTGAATAGTTTCCGATAGCAAATGTCATTGCATTTCACAAGAGTAAGAAAACCACATCCCAAATGCCCTCATCCAAGCTATGAAAGCAGATGGGTGGCAGCTGAAGGGTGGCGCAGTCTACCTATTTTGGAGAGATATGAAGTCAGCCTGTGTGGGACTTTATAGGGAAGGAGTTCCCATGGCAACAGATAATAATTCACCTTGGAGGGGCAGGGTGGGTACTGTATCTGGCCTGTTCTCTTTCTAGAGCAGGCTTTCATCCAAAATATGCCAAATTAAAGAGAACACCCAGGACGAGCTGTATCATGCCAGCTACACACACAAAAAAAACCCTGCTGATGGTGTCTTTAGTTGGCTTTTATGCATCAAGTTATGTACAGGTTGGTCAGGTAATATTTTGCTCATGAACAGACAGAGAGTCTGGAGCTCAGGGCCATGGGCTGGTGTGGAAAATGGTGTAATCCTGAGGGGAAATGGCAATGGAAGCAGCAGGGACCCTGCATATTGCTAGGTAAACAAATACAAAATCGTTTTGAAAAGGTGATGCTGGGAGCTGCCGCCTGGACTTGGCAAAACTGTTCTGCAAGAAAGGAATCTACGGTATGTGTCAGCATTGTCTTTACTTAACTTACCAGAAAGAGGTTGCCTGCAACAAATACTTGGCACATAGGGCAAGAGAGAAAGCTTTAGCCAACCACGATATTATACTCCAAATTGCAGCATCTGACCCACTTGCCAGTCTCTGCGTCCGAAGAGAAAATTCCTGCACCATGAGCTATGGAGCCCCCAAACATCTGTAAGACATCTTGCTTGCTTTCCCTGTATTGCATTCTAGTTACTTCTCGTATGTTCTTTATACCTTCTTTACGAATGGAACCAGCGAACAACTAAATCTCTTATTGCTTTAGCAACTCCATATTTACATACTTTTGCTATCAGATATAGCATGTAGAAGCCTGCAGCTTACAGGATCCAAGTTAATTTACATGTTATACTCAATTGAACCAAGATAAATCTCCTTTACACATTTAAAGGTGGGGGGAGAGAAAAATGTTTTGCCTGCCAGGAAGAAAATATAAGATTTCCCAGATAAGTAATGCATGGGGTTGGGGTGGGGATAACTTTACACACCCTCAACTTTAGGTAAGCAGAGTTTCTGTTGCTTGAAAGAAGCTTATCTTTACCTTCTTTCCTCCAACAGTCTTCCTGAGGCCCCTTAAATGAATTCTGGAGGCTCTCCCAACCTTATAGAACAGATCAGCATACAGGGAAGAAGACTCAGTTTGATACAGGTAGTCCTCAGTTAACAACCACTGTGTCCATTGAAATGTACGATGGCAACGAAAGAATGATACAACCAGCCCTCGAAGTTCTGACTGTTGCAGAATCCTTGGTCATGTGACTTATGACTTATGACTTTCCCTGCCAGGTTCCCACAAACAAAATCAATGTGGGAGCCGGCAGAGAAGGTTGCAAGTTGCAGTCACATGAGCTCCTTGCTTAATGACCCATGTGATTCACTTAATGGTGGTAACTAGGGACTGCTACAATTGCCATAGCTCAGTGATGTGGCATCATGTTTTACAAATGCATCACTACTTAGTAATGGAAATTCCGGCCCCAATTGCCATAGTTAAATGAAGATTACCTGTAATGTTCAGCTCTGCCAATTAAATCACTACTGGATCCTTATATTTCAGCCCAAATAATTCTCAAGTCACAGGCTGTGGAGTCACTATTGTTAGGTTGGGAAAAACTACTAACCATAGTTTTCTAGGAGTCGGTCCCATTGAATTTGAGTAGACAAGCCCAGGTTTTGATGCATTTAAACTAATTGGTAAGACTGTTTCTAATCATAGACAATCTTTAAAAAACCACATTTTTACAATCATTTAAATCATTTTTGCTAGATGCCCTGAGAAAATTTCAAAAAGAGGGATGTATATGTCTACTGTAAGCAAACAAAATAATAAATAAAACTGTAGGAAACCAGACAAGGCATGAGTCATGTGTTATTCCCAAGGAACAAAAATAACCTGATGCTGATAATTAGTAACTTCGAACTGCACAAGTAGAAACATCCGATAAAGGGGGAAAAAATCTGGATCGTCTTTCTTTCTCTTTTCAGTGCTGGATAACAAGTTGCATACATGACATCTGGATTGTAGTAGTGACATTTAAAACATTTATGTGTAATGCACTAGAAAATTATGAGATGGGAAGTATATGCTTCCCACAGCTGCAGAGAAGAAAACTGGATTTTCCATCTTGTGCCTCAAAAAGTTACATTCTCAGATGAATCAGTGGAGGAGCTGAGGTTAGAACAAGACCTGCAAGCAAATGGTACGACCCCTCTCCCAGTTAACTCTGCATTTATGAAGCAGAAACCTAGATGCCATGGGTACTAAGAGAACGGCTGGGATCAGGGCTTTAGAACTTGAGCACCTTCCTCATAGCAGTGCCAACAAGAAAGTCAACAGTGTGCAGACTGCCTGCTAAAACAAATAAACATGAATTGTAGCATAATTTCCAATTCCAGTATAGGGATATGCCAGGGCATAGCCATGGCATCTGAAAAATAGGCTAGGTCATGGCAGAAGGCATAAATAGCCCGAGTTCGTGTTCTTCAAATAAGGAAATGAGCACGATTTGAGGAACAGTTCAGATTCCCAATATAAGTGAAAGATGGCTGAGCAGATATTTAAACTACTGCAAACCACCTTCATATCACTTTTTGTTGTAAGACCCTCTAGTTCCCTTCCTTTCAGAAGACTTCCTTGTGCCTTTTATCAGCCCATTAATACCTCTCTGCTCCTCTTGCTCTTCTCTGCTGCCTCCACAGTCACACATATATTTAGGGCATCTGGGTTTGGGGTGCTGAAGAAAGAAAGCCAGGGTGCTGTAGTGGTTTAAATATTGGACCTGGATCAGAGCAATCCAGATTGCAAGCCACCCTCAAGCCATAAAAATTCATACGTTTTTAATTGAGTCAAGCAAGGCTATTACTATGTGATGACCAGAACACGTACAACTAACTGTGAAAATTAAGCAATACCACTTAATCTTGGCCTGCAATTGCCCTGGGCTCAGCTGGGTTGTGTAAGGGTTGAGAGAGGTTGTTAATTCTCTGAAATCGGGGTTTCTCAAGTCTTTGCTCTTTTTTTATCCCACCGCCTACATGGCTAAATGAAAGGAAGGAAAAGAAGCAGAAAATCTGTCAGAAACAACGAAGGAAAGAATATTAACAGCCCCCTACCTTCCTTTGGTCAATCACTGTTTCTCAGCTGAGCTTACCTCAGAGGGTGGGAAGAGAATGAGGGCAGGGGTGGGTTCTGGTTTTCGTCGCTGCCGGTTCGCTCAGTGGTGCAGCGCGCAGACGCGCAGACGCTTCACGCATGCGCAGTGCTAAAACAAAGCTTCTGCGCATGCACAGAAGCAAAAAACAAGATGGCGGCGCCTATGGCGCTGCCGAAAGAACCGGCTCGGGGCGTGGCCAGGCTGCCGTTACTGCCGGTTCGGAGAACCAGTCCCTATTTTTACTACCGGTTCTATAGAACTGGTCCAAACCGGCAGGAACCCACCTCTGAATGAGGGGGAGAACTTTGAGCTAGATGTGGTACTTTGAACTCCCAAAGGAAACATGGAATAAAATTGAAAAACCTATACACATTTCCTAGCCAATAATTAGCTTTCCATTCTGCCTAGGGAAAAATGCATGTTGGGCTTCAATAATATTACCAAAATACTGATATTGTAGAAACTTCAATAGGTGGATAGGTGTGTGAACCTTCTGACCTGGCTCTGCTGAAGTTGTCAGAGGGCAGGTTCCATCAGCCCAATCCAACATGATTAGCAGGTTGGGAACAAGGGAGTTTATAAGGGTTGGGGAAAGGTTAACAACAGGTAGAAGTTCTGGAATCTCATGGAGAATTTATGAGGATTCAGGATAGGCAGAAAGGCAAGAAGAGTTCCTGTCTAGGCCTAAGTGTGTGTGGATCTCCAATCAGGGAGGTCTGTTTCTGTTTGATTTTAGCTGTAGCTGAGTTTATAACACCACCATATGGTGAAGTGTTCTTGGAGACAGGGATGCAGATTTGACTCATGCAGCATAAATACAAGGTGACCTGCTGTTCACAACTTTAAAGATAGAGAAATATTGAGTCACCCCACAGCCAGATGCAGAATCCTTCCTTCCTGCCTGTTCAAAGAAGGAGTTCTTGAACTGTTTGCCAAGGTCTTCACATCCCACAGCCCCCTCAGATAGTCTCCTGGGCCCCAAATAAAGAAACCCTCCTCTCTTGACACAGCTTAGCTGCTTTCTTAATGCTGTGCTTCTCCATTTATTTGCAATCTCCACTGCTACTAATGCTGTGATTGCCAAAAGCAACCTCCAGTTCAGCCTGCTTTAATTACAAATCTGGGGTAGGAAAGGATTTTCTCTGGTGCCAGAGAAAGAACTTTTGTTCGTGGATTCCCTGGAGACTGAAGGGCTAAAGAAAAAAAGTGAGCACCTCTGAGATGAAGTAATCAGGAGTGGCATCAAATGGTTCCAAAGCTTAGAGGGAATTACTATATTGTGGACCAGAAATAACGTCTCCACAAACTAAGTAGCTGGCAAGACCGGCTACAGCTCTATTCCTTCGTTGTAATACTTGGCTGGCTCCTGTATTTGGACCATCTGGATCTGCTTTACAAAATGTGTTAGTGGTGTCTAACAAACATCTGTTGTGGATGATCCCTGCTTCTATGTTCTGCTTATTGCACATGCTCTTCTTGCCAATAGAGGCTAACTATTCATGGGGTTCAGAAGGGAAGGTATACCCCCCTCTATTCATAGGGTTCAGAAGGAAGGACATCTTCAGCAGAGTATAGCCATTAAAGAAGTTTGCATTTACACAATGATAAAAATAAGGCATGTGGAGTCCTTAGTCCTCTTTAACCTAGGTTGTTTTCTTGCAGATGTTTCATTACCTGGCTAAGTAACATCTTCATTGCTAGAAGGGAGTGGGGTTTCTAACATTAGGGATGTTAACTGCCTTCTAGCACTGATTTTACCTAGCCAGGTAATGAAACGTCTGCAAGAAAACAACCAAGCTCAGAGAGCACCAAGGACTCCGCAGTTCAACCCTGAGCTGGATATTCTCTTTACTGGTAAAACGAGGCATCCTGGGGAGAAAATAAAGAGGATTGAAATATAGACACAAATATGGACTACTGGTAAGAAATTATGGCATTTCTTCAAACAGAATTGGGAAAATGATGCTACCCCCTCCCCAAATTACCCTATGAGATTTTGTTAGACAGAAGAAAATCAAGATTGTGTCAATCCCCATATCTTCATTCCTCATACACCATCTGATCCAAATGTCAACTACAACACTATCATACTTGAGGGCTCAAACTAATGGAGAGTTCAAGGCACACTGCATAGTGCAGTTTTATTTACCACAATACTGTGCTTCCAACTTCCAACTTCCAAAACGTCGTGATGCGAACCGGTGGGGAAGGTAAGTGGAACCCACCCCTGGAGGAGAACTATAATGCTGATCTGGCCCTTGAAGAAATCCAGTTTGACACCCCTGATTTAGAGGAAGAATGGCCTGCACGGTGTAATGGAGTGAAGAGAATAAGCCCACCGCAAGATGCACAGCTGGCTCAGAGGACTCTGCTAAGTCAGCTTCGTAGACCTGCTGCTGTTGGGACACTGGTGTTCTGACGTAAGATCTGAGAAGTTTTTGAATCATCACTTGCAGATGCCCAGTCACAGCCCACCCAAACCTGAATGAACAATGAAAGGATTTCATCTGGAAAGAGATCAAAGAAGCCGAATGCAGCCACTCTGAAACAATTCAGAGATTATATCTCTCTTCCTTTCCTCTTGCTAATTTTCTGGCAATCTGATGGGGTGAATTACAGCTTTCATCAATTCCAACGTATAGCATAACTATTAGTCATGTTGGTTATGACTGATGGGGATTCACCAGGACAGCATAAAATATTAAAAAGCTAATGTACGGCCATTGGTCCATGTTCCATCAGAAAGTAATGCCAATTAAATCCAGAGAAAGGGGCAAATTTTGAGTAATTTTTCTTCCAGCCCAGTGAATCACTTTTAGGTTGCAAAAAAAAAAAAAAGGCAACAATATTGTATGTATTCTCTTCAGATTTTCTTCAGTGTTTTAGGTTTTCCATCTACAGTACTTGCTTTTCCTTCCTTATTTAAAAATAGGAATCTGATGTCCCATATTTTAAAATCAGGCAATCCTTAAGTAATGAGGGCCTAATAAAAACTTACCAAGAAATCCATATTTTGTAGCAAATGGAACAATTTTTTAAGAGCAGGCTGTTATCCAGTTGGTTTTCATGCCTAAGGGAGGCCTAAAACTCACCATCTCCTGATTTCTAGGCCAGCGCCTTTACCACTACAGCAAACTGGCCCTTTTTTTAATTATATAATATTTTTATTGTTTAAAACACCATATTTAATAATGTTCCCCATTGGTCTGATAATAATTGCAACTTGGTGGTAACCAGGCTTGAGGTCAGATAGAACCTGCCTGCTTGCCTCAGAGATCTTGCTAAGATTCTTCCTTATCATGGTGAGAGGAGGCCCAGCTCTCACAGCCCTCTGAAAATTAGCACTAGCAATAGCACTTAGACTTATATACCGCTTCACAGTGCTTTACAGCCCTCTCTAAGCGGTTCACAGAGTCAGCCTATTGCCCCCAACAATCTGGGTCCTCATTTTACCCACCTCGGAAGGATGGAAGGCTGAGTCAACCTTGAGCCTGGTGGGATTCGAACCGCCGAACTGCAGCTAGCAGTACAGCTGAAGTAGCCTGCAGTGCTGCACTCTAACCACTGCGCCACCTCGGCTCCTTAAATTTGTAAAGACCTGGTTTTTTTCAGATTGCAGAGACATGAGTTTTACTGTGATCTTCTTTTCTGTTTTATGGTTTCATACTCTATAGCAGGGGTGTCAAACCCGCAGCCTGCAGGCCAGATGCATCATGCGCTGGGCACGCCCACGCCCGGTTTAGCAAAGGGGGGAAAAAGTCATGATACGTCACGTGACAATGCCATGATGACGCGAGTTTGACACCCCTGCTCTATAGCTATTGGCTGTATTTTATTATATATCACCTACTGTAAGTCCAACTGAATTAAGACAGGATGGAAATTTCACGCTTGAATGAATAAACCACTACTTTGGGAGAACTTTTAGATTTCTTGCAAACTGAAGCCTCTGACTCTACATCAGGCATGTCCAACCTAACACCCAGTGGGCCACATGTGATCCTGAACAGCTAGTAATGCGACCCTACAAGATAATAAAAGCATACATATCAAGGGAAGTGTATTATTTATATATAATACATTATCTAATTATACTATATATCTTATATGCAACTCCAGACGCCTCTTCACTCAATGTAGCCCAAGCAAGACAAAAGGTTGGACAACCGTGTGATCTACATGCTTCTTGTGCACAAATATTATATGCAAAGATTTCCTCCTAGCAACGTACTGTACCTTCACAGCATCGCCCAACCTGTGCTATAAAGCCTCTCCTCATTACTATTACATTGATATAGGGATGGCTTGGATGATGCTATGAGTAATTGTTTCTAAATGGGCATCTCTACGTGCATATTTGACAGGTAAATATTCTGCTTGATTGTGTTGCTCTTTTTTAAAACCTCATTTTGATGCCATTGTTCCTCAGCTTTGGCAGTTTAAGTACCATTTTAACTTTGTCCCAAATTAACTAGAATAAGATCCAGTAGAATCTGTATCCTCTGGAAAATGTATTCTTCAACAGCTGACAATTTCTTCAAACACATATGAAAGGCAATTCCCCACAGTGGCCAGATAAATATATCTGTACGATATGCATGTATGCACTCAGGCTCACATTCACAAAATTCTTTTTTTCTGGAGACTGTGCTTATTTTAGAAAGAAATGCACTATAGGTCATCAAATTCACAGCCTATGTGTGACTTTTTTAATCTCTTTGTATATCTGCTAAAGTAGCAACAGTTTACGTATCTTGGTTGTTCTCAAAAGCCAACATAGTTGAATCCAACTAGCACCTGGATGGGAGATCACCAGAAATGCCAAAACTACAGGCTGAATTTTCATGGTGTCAAGAAAACTAAATGGATTTGTCCATTAAGTAGGTTCAACTCGAAGACTGATCATACCTGCCGTTTACAACTTAGACCGTATTTATCTGGTCATTCTCTTCTACCAAGCATGACATTTGTGAGGGATGTGTATCAAGCAGTGAGAAAGGAAGACGACACACACACCCCAAGCTAGACAGATCAAATGAATCAACCCTGGTGACCCCTTCCATGACAGATTGCTTCGGTGGCTTATATAGTTAAATTGGAGCAGTACAGAGAACGTTTTATTTGGATCCTACACAAGGACAACATACAACTCTACCAATTCATGTGTTGTGAGCCGCCCAGAGTCCTTTGGGAGTTGGGCGGCATACAAATTTGATTAAATATAAATATAAATATAAATCTCACATTCGGTACAGCAAGGGATGGCACACAAGGCAGATATCTACATACAAAGCTGCCATCTTAAATTTGAAGTTTTCTTTTTTTTCAGAAAAAAAGGTGCAAACCATTTAAGCCCGCCTCCCCCCAATAAAAAAAATAAAAAATAAAGCAAGAAAGAACAGGGTGAAATGATCTAATTGCTTTACCATCTGATTTTGAAGGTGGAGTCCTGACACTGAATTGCCTATAAATCAGCTTTAGGGAGCAATGCCCACCACTGAATCTAGGGGTTAATCTAGATCTAGGCAGCCCCTCACACTCCAAGTGAGCCAAAGTAACCTCCAGGGGTGAATAATTAAGCAGCCTTCATGAAGAAGTATGGAGTTTCCTTGTTACACATTTTGATAAGAACTGCATTAGTCATCTTTACAACAGGTCCAGAAGCATCTGCTGGCATTTTGCCCAGCTGCTCCTGCTCACATAAGACCAAGCAATTCAGTAACCTGCCTGCCTCCCACCCACTGCAGCCCTGACTCCACCTGCTGAGACTGAGCCACCTTGTCAAGTACAGCACGTAGACAGCATACGGTTAGTCAGAGGTGGCTCACCAGAACCTGTCAATTTGCGGAGTGCATTGAGAATAGGTGGAGCAGAGGGACCTGTTGCTCTCCTTCCCCTATTCAAGGCACAAACATTTGCCCCCAGAATCCACTCCGAGGACCCAAATAGCATGCCCAGAGCACGCTGTGAGACAGAGGACTTCCTGCAGAGGCTGTGGAATTATGTCATCCTTCACTTGGCTCAGTAAACAATCAGGATTTCCCATACAGACATGCAGTTCAATTTGGCAGCTTTGCAGAACTTACAGTCAAACTCGCGGCCCGCGAACCGAATGCGCCATGCTCTGGCCATGCCCACCCCCATTTTACCGAAGGAGGGAAAAGTCACGATATGTCACATGACAACGTGACGCTGCGAATTTGACACCCCTGACTTACAGCCACCATGTAGTGTAGTAATCACAGGGCCATTTCATCATATGCCAAATACACTGTCCTCCAGATACTACTGGAGGAAGTCGTTATTCAGCAATATATATTGGTGGAAGTCATTAGTCAACAACATCTGGCTGGCTGTAAGTTCTCCATCCTTGAGCAAAATGGTGAAATGAAAATACTGATTTTCCTTTCCCATCCACTCCTGCTAGCACTGCCCTGAGTTAAAAAAAAAAATGAGTAAAATAATGATTATAAACTGGACATGCAGTGAAGAGATAAAGAGTCAAACACCCACTTCCCTGACCTCTGTGATCCTGCCTGCAACAGCCACCTTACCTCTGCCCATTCAGGCTTATTTACAATTGCCAAGCGAGGACAATTTACAAATATTAGTCTCCCACACTGATTGGCTGAAGTGCTTCTGCAAGACAACATATTGTATACAATAGAATAGATAGAATTTTTTATTGTCCAAGTGTGATTGGACACACAAGGAATTTGTCTTGGTGCATATGCTCTCAGTGTACATAAAAGAAAAGATATGTTCGTCAAGAATCATAGGGTACAACACTTAATGATAGTCCGGGTACAAATAAGCAATCAAATCATAGTAGGAACCAGTCAATATAAATTGTAAGGATACAAGCAACAAAGTTACAGTCATACAGATATTGCAGAGAGGGGCAATATTTTGGGACACATAACAGGAGGGAGACTTCTGGGGAGGGGAAATTGAACCTGTGTCTCCTGCTTCAGTATACAGAACAGGTAATCCTCGACTTACAACAGTTCATTTAGTGACCGTTCGAATCGTTAACTTAACGGCACTGAAAAACTGACTTATGACCATTTGTCACATTTGTGACCATTGCAGCATCCCATGGTCAGATGATAAAATCTCAGAAGCTCAGCAACTGACTCATATTTATGACCGTTGCAGTGTCCGTGGGTCATGCGATCATCTTTTGCAACCTTCTGTCAAGCAAAGACAATGGGAAAGCCGGATTCACTTAACAAACCAGGTTACTAACTTAACAACTGCAGTGATTCACTTAACAACTGTGCCAAGAAACGTTGCAAAATGGGGCACGATTCACTTAACAAATGTCTCAGCAACAAAAATTTGGAGCAGAACTGTGGTCGTAAGCAGTTGTGGGATTCAGCCGGTTCTCTCTGGATCGCGCGAACTGGTAGCAGCGATTGCGTGAGGCTCCGCCCACCCGCCCAGACGTAACGTGCGAGCACTGCACATGTGCAGAAGGCCATGCGCATGTATGCGCTCACATTTGCGAACCAGTAGGGAAGGTAAGTGAATCCCACCTCTGGTCGTAAGTCGAGGACTGTAGCAGGAAGCTCACCTACCGCCTATTTTCGGAACCTGTGTCTAGCTGGGAACTGCCCATAAAGGGTTTCGTACGGTCCTTTGAGCCTCAGGCCTGGAAGGAAGGAACCTCGACAACACTTGCTTTCCCCCTGTTGCTCTCCCTCTTCAGTTCCGAACAGAAGGCTGCCACGAGGGCTGCCTCAGTGAAACGTTCACCTCCGCCACGTTTTGCGCCTTCTCTTTGATTGCTGCAGGTGCTGCTGCAGGAAGACGCGGAGAAACAAAAACACGAGAGAAGCTGGAACGTGTGTGGGAGGGGGAAGCCGGCCTCTTGCTTCGGCTGTTAATTGAGTCGGTATTTTGGGATTTGGCAGGACTCTGGTCAGATGTGCGGGAGGGTCGCCCAGTGAAAAAGTGACTCGTTTCACGCGACAACCCATTTGGACCCCACACCGCAGCAGCTGCCTTCCTTTCCCGCCCTTGTGGATCTCTCTCTCTCTCTCGGCTGACCGGTTGCTTAAAGAACTTTTGTGGAGGACACGATGGAGGATACGATGCCTTCACTGGTTGGAAATCAGAAGGCGACTTAACTCTCCAGGGGCTGCACCACAGGGCGTTCGCCTGCAGTTAGGTCGAGGAATTGCTCGGAAATCGGGTACTCAAGTGAGAAGCCTTTTTCTATGTATCCTTGGAGCAAATGGCACCCTAATTGTGCAGCTGCTGTGGACCACTTGCGTCTAAACAAAGAACCACCTCCTGTTTGAAATCTGCACTCTGCAGAGTGGGCCTGATCATTAAGCAATCGGAAGCTTTTGCAGATTTTGAAAGATCGTTTCTTTTGCTCAGGAAAAGCAGGGCAATTATTAATGGGGCGCCTTCCTTCTGCAAAAGAGTCTATTTGGGTCTGAGCAGTGGGCATCCATTTAATTCAGGAGCTAATTTTGCAGCTGTGGATGGCAAAGGAATGTTTTTGCAGCACAAAGATCTGGAGTGCTTACTGAATCAAGGAAACTATTAATTTGTCCCTCTGGAGCAGCTCAAAACAGACATCAGGAAATCTAAAAGAGCCTTTCACAATCTGGCCTCCAGATGTATTGAGTCAGTTTCCCAGATTTGCCCAGTCATCATGGCCATTGCTAAAAATTTCAGAAGTTGAAATCCACATATTGGGAGGGACCCAGGCTGGGCTGATCTGAACCCTAATTTTCTTCTCATCTGTTTGGGCTATATCCAGATCAAAAGGCAGTGTGCTAGACCATTTATCATAGCGTAAAGTGACGATGAACCAATTGTGGTTGCTCACTCCATGCCTGGTTGCCATGTGATGAGCCATAACTTGGGCTACTATACATCTGGAAAACAGAAATATTAAGATTGGAGCAGAGTTACAGCAGATGGCAGCAAAGAGAGTTTTCTGTATCTCTTTGCTGCCATCTAGTGACCAGCTTGGGTTTTATAGGCCAGGTAGAGCAGCCCTAGATGTGTTACACACTGTGATAATCTTAATCAATCCAGGTTTTATCACATCTCAGAAACTATGGGATGGAACACTACCCTTGTGATGACTAGCTCTCAATTATATCTTGTTCAATTATATATAGTGATCTTGGAAACCTTCACATCTGTTGTGGAGGAGGAGAGAGTGTCCAGGCCATGTAAAATGGAAGCTTTATGTTTTAGATCTCAGGGGATATAATGGGTCTGGAACCATTACAGCAGGCCGGTGTTGTCTGGGAGAATGGTTTGGCTTTAGACCAAAAGCCTCCAAGGAGGGAAGTGGAGTGTCTTGGAAACTTCTAATCCATTGATGTCTTTACAAGCATGAATTTCATCCTAAGAGACTTTGAGGCCAAAAGACAATGTTTACCTCATGAATTCCAACAATGAATTCCTTTCTTCCTACAAATATTCTCAAAAGACCAAAAAAAAAAATCAACCCTCCCTGCCACTAGGTTTGGTAAGGAGGGAAGACTAGAGCAAGAATGGCAGTCACACTTCTTACTTTAGCTGATGTGGCTTCTTCCTTTGACTGCTGGTCTTCATCAGTCTGACGTGAGAGCAATTGGAGCAGGGACGATCCCAGCACTGAGGTCCTGCTGGTTGCTGGCACTCTAAGAACATTCCTGCAGCATGTTTCAGCAGGTCTGGGGCAGGGCTGAAATTTCAGGTCCCTCATCTGTCTGTCTCCATCCATGGGCCAGAGGCACTTCCTGTCTACCTCCTCTGGCTGCTGACCTCTTCTCAGGGGTATCCCCTTTCCACGTTAATGGACTTCACTGGCTGGCTGGCTGGCTGGCTGGCTGGCTGGCTGGCTGGCTGGCTGGCTGGCTGGCTGGAAGCCTATGCTTCACCCAAAGGAGAAATTCCGCATCAAGACAGGCCAATAACTCTTCAGATGTTTCATCTACTTTGCTAAGCAGCCATTAACTTGTGTATTTTGAGTGAGAAAAAGAGAGAGAAAAGACTTAAAGAAGATTAGTATAGACATCCCTTCCCAAAGCATTAATCAGTGTCCTGATAGATGACTCTAGTCTCACAATAACCTGATAAGGAGCTAAATTTGTCTTTGAACAGAACCATTTAGGGTTGTAGATGGATGATTGCATGACTGAATATTCTGGTCAGGTTCTCCTGCCCCACTAAAACTCTGAAGACTTAGTTTTCTGTGTTTTCTTACATGGTTCTTCAAGCTCCCAATTCAGACAGATTCACAAGATTGAAAAACAGATTACTCTCCAATGACTCAGGATCTTCTATCTTCATGAATCCTCGCTAACTTTCATAGAGGAGAGAGGCATCCCCTTGCACCACTCTCTAGTCTCGTATATAATCTTGAATTTTGGGAATTGTACTCATTGGAAAAGATAGGTGGGTATGGAGGACAATACAAAAATAGGCTCTGGCAAGGCAGAGCAATACCAGGGACTCTGTGATACTTTGGTTACAGAGTTCAATGTAGTACATTTTTGCCCCCTGGTGTGAAATGCATGGCTGTCCACAAGTCAATGATTTATGCCCTGTGTATTGGTAGGGGTGATGAAGTTCATTCCTCTTCAAGGGAAGGTCTGCTTGGGGAATTCCTGCCTTAATTTGTCTGCACCTATTCAGCAGATGTGTCAATCAAATTGCCCTTATGGTGGGGGAATCCACCACAGTAGCAACATCAATCCACGGTCCTACTTCTAAGCATGAGTCACTGCCAAGGCCCAGCCGGTGCCTCTGGGTGCTAATCTCTTGCACTCCCAAATAAAAGTACAGACAAAAGATCAGCCTTTGGCTGACTTCTTTTCTTATGGAGCAAATGGGGAAAGGCCTCCAAAGGATTAAAACAAATGGCAAGCAACCTCAGCTGTTCAATAGAAGAACATGAGAGGGCTGAGAGACCCACACCATGATAATGCACCATGGTTGACTGAATAAGGCACCTCTGGACGATTCGTGCATGATAGTAAACCATTAAATTATGGTTTATAAATCACAATGACTAGTTTTGCAATACCAAAACATCGACATTACAAGTAAAAAAAAGTAAAAAAAAGAATGGTTTTTTAGCATGTGATTTTCATGACTGCATTGTTTCCATGAAGGGCCTGCGGATGACTGCTGAATATATCACTGTACAGAGTTGCTATAAAGCCAGTCAGCTGGACTCCCCTGCATATGCTGAGCAAATAGTCTGCTCAAGTACAGAGTCCACTCCCTCTGATTCTCAGCTGGTAGCCATGAAGGAAAAATTGTAGGCCAGCACTTCTAGAGGTCACCAAGTTGGGAAAGAGCTTGTATTATCTATTCTTGAATTTATTAAATAATTGATGATTGTCAAAAGTTGAGGCTCCAAGGAGAGCTGCAACCAGACACCTCGTTTATTTGAGTAAAGATACTCCTAGTCCACCTAGCTAGCTGTTATCTATCTATCTATCTATCTACAGTATTTATCTATCATCTATCTATCTATCTATCTATCTATCTATCTATCTATCTATCTATCTATCTATCTATCTATCTACAGTATCTATCTATCTATCTATCTATCTATCTATCT
>QLTV01002113.1:469981-490603 GCA_003457575.1 Thermophis baileyi | reverse complement strand
ATCTATCTATCTATCTATCTATCTATCTATCTATCTATCTATCTATCATCTATTTATAGCTATTTGTCTATCTGAATAAATATACTTCTGCCCACCTAGCAGTTCGAAAGTGTGCAAATGTGAGTAAATTAATAGGTACCACTTCGGTGGGAAGGTAACAGTGCTCTGTGTGCCTTTGGCGTATAACCATGCTGGTCACATGACCATGGAAATGTCTTCAGACAACGCTGGCTCAGCCAAGAAATGGAAATGAGCACTGTGCCCTAGAGTCTGGACAGGAAACCCTTTACCTTTTTACTCTATATCTGTCGTCTCTGAATTCTATTTTGGTTAGGTTCTCTACAGAAATTTGCAGCTCTACCAGACATTGATAAAATACAGGATTTGTGACCACAGATAGCAAATGTACTTACGTGCAGATGGATTTGCTTAACCCATGTGTATATGCAAATGACAAGATGTTTGCTTAAAAATATACACATTGGATTAGGCATTTCAGGTTTGTTTCACCCACTGACTAAAAGGAAGGTATGATTTATTTTTCTGCTCATTCCAAGAGGCTACAGAAAATCATAGAGAGACTATAATGATTGTTTTATTTAAGATGGGGAAAAGGGACGATGGGAAATTGAACTGTGCCCAAGCTGTGACTTCCATAGAGGTTGTTATTTATTGGTACCTAGTTTTCTGGCAAATTATCATTTTAGTTAATTTTATATAGCCTGGTTTACCCAGCAGTGTGCAGAAAGTGGGCACGTGGCTTTTCAGGGATAACTACAGTTTGTTCTACTTGTAAGAACTGTAAGAAGGGATTGCTTCTGACTTAGAGATGAATCGTGGGCTATATCAGCTGAAAAGAACAGAGTGACACGAAAGAAAAATTCCAGCACAATATTGAAAGATGTTAGGCAGGGACTAAGTTGGTCTTTAGTTAACAGTGAAAGTTACATTCAAACTGTTGTAGACAGCTACCAGTTCCTCTTTCTTTCCAATTCTGTGGAAAATTGATCTGTCTCCAAATTCTTTTTCATACAACACTTGTACTTATTTTTCCTGTAATTGTTCTATTTTCACTCATATGTCTTTCACTTCTTTTCTTTCATACTCAGTTTTACTTAACATCTACTCAGGGGAAAAAAATGCCTTATTTGTCCAACTTTAGAAAAACCCCTCATCACCCTTGCATCCTTCACTGGTTCATTTAATCTTTCATAATAAAGAATCAAATGCATTCTGCTTTTAAATTGATATTCATTTCTTTGCCATGGGCACATTTGACTGGAACTATTATAGACCGTCACACAGTCAGCCAGATGTTCAGAACGGGTTTGAACTATTATTATCGTTGTTATTAATTAATTTTGTAGGCAGCCTGACTCCCAGTGACTCTGGGCGGTAGATATTGATTCTTATACTACATATTTACACCTTTTTCCAAACGGATATTCACCAGTCACTATTTTCATGCATTTCGGGCTCTCTCAATTCCTTCACTACTCCCTGTTCTGATTCTCACCCAGACATTCATGACTTCTAGCAGAATATTCACCCCCTCCTTACAGTTTAATGTATACATAAAATTGCATGATTTTCCCCCAAACATAACTCTAGTTCTTTCATTATCACCATTCACATGCAGCTATCGTGAGCCTTTGGATTCTTTTATTTTCTTACCCTCCCAGGAACCTAAATGAGACTAATTCTTACTTTCTGACATACTTTTTTAACTTTTTCATTAACAATTAAACTTACATTTCATTTCGGTGCATTTACAGTAATCAGTTCCTCTCCAAAAGATAGACTATTTTCATTAAGAATGATATTTTTTCCCTTTTAGTTTCACAGAGATTTACCATAATCTTTTTTTTCTTTTATTTGCTGTTACCATTGGTTCCTCATACATTTGAAACCAAAATCTTCAGCGTGCCTTGTTATGAGTAGATGGGTCCACAGTGGTTGATCTTGGTCACCAATCATGGTTTTGGTCAATCAAGGTTTTAATAGAATGCAAGATTAGATTATCAGCCATAGTTATACCATGTCATGTGCAGTATTCTTAATAGCAAGATTAGAATCTATCAATGTCATATCTCAGTCAGGATGTCCCAAATGCAACAATATCCCAATTTATGCCAAGCCTGCATACCATTCTATTTGAGTTACAATCTCTAAATATTATCTTGAAAACCAATATACTGTGGCTCACATCCCACCAACCAAGAGTTGTATGCAGTCTGTCGACATACACTCAGGTTCAAATATTTGATCTTTGTGCTTATTTTAGTTTAAGGGGACCAAAGATGAGAGATAGAAAAGGATGGGAAGAGAAACTTCCCCAACTCTGCCTTTACTTGCACTGACATGGATTTTGTGCATTTCTGTACATTTTTACCCACTTTTTTTCTCATCTGGATGGCATAACAACCAAGAGATAAGTCTCCCAACCTCCTTTCTAGTAGACTGATTCATTGGCAACCATGCACTGCAAAGTCTTTATACTGTGACGGTGTCTGACTTAGTCAGCTGTGTTATACAAACAGAGTTAAAGAAACAGATGCACATTCTGCAGTTAAATATAGTTCCAAGCCTCATAAAGTTGTCAGACTATTGGAGTCAAATGGAAACATCATTGTTAGAGCACACGCAATAGGTTACCTTTTGTTATTGCTATGGGTTGTACCTATCTTTGCCCTTAATGTTACTACAAAATCCCAATCAATGGGGATATTGTGTATTACAGATGGGAAAAGCAGTTGACCATAAATTAACCAAGTTACAGAAATGTCCAGCGTGGGTTGGTGGGCAGTGAACACAGATCTTTTCAAAACAGTGTTTTGTTGTGTTTTGTTTCCTTCAGATTTGTGGTATGGTATAAATTACAACCTGCTGCACAAAGGAAGTCAGATGAGATGTGTTGGCAATTGTTTGAAAGGAACAACGAGATAAAAAAATGACTGTCTCCCGACCTTGCCAGATTCCCTATGCTGGAGGTGTGCCCCAACTCTTCATGCACAGAATGAAGATCTCTCTTCCTCTCAGACAGAGGGGCTCCATTGGGCACAGTGCCTCCTGGGAGACTGCCAGGGCCTGCAGGAATGCGAGGTGCTGCTGATACTCAGCAGAGATGTAATTAGGGGAGCCATCTTTGTAAAAAAAAAGATGTCACTGTCTGAGTTGCCCCCTTTAATTTTGCTTCCTTCCTCCTAACTTTAAGTAATTAGTGCTGCTGCCACTCAGGCTTTGCGTGTGGCACCATTGTGGAGTCATTCTGTCAGGGCTCCTAGCATTTAGCACATGCAACCACCTATCCACCTCTGCTCCCCCACCTCGTACACACACATTGAGCTGTGCTCCCTGTCTGCCTAGAGGATTTATTCATTGCCTTTAGTTCTTTGTGTTTAAAGTCTTAGCCCAGAATCATTTAAATTAAGTGTGTGTTGTAAACAAAATACTGCCATCTTGCTTGCCCTACAGGTATGCCTAAGAAAGCATCTTCTTTTGCCTTTATTTTCATCTAAAGACATATCTAAAGGTCATAGGCAACACAAAGTTATCTTGTCTCTGGAGACATGGTATGGGATTTAATGACCCTAAAGTTTCCAACAAACTCTCTACATCTGTGCCTGGTCCAGCATTTGAATGAACCAGCACCCTATGCTCTAGTAACTTCTTTTTTTTATTATTATTGATTTTATTTTTAAAACTACAAAACAATACACACAAACAAACAAAGACCTACATCCACATATAAACATAAATACACTTTTAACAACAGTTTCTGCTTGGATTATTTTGAAGTACTGTGACACTCTTTCCTTTAAGGCAGAGGACTCCAAACTTAGCAGCTTTAAGACTTGTAGACTTCAACCCCCAGAATTCCTCAGCCAGCTATACTCCTTTTTACATCAAGGAGAGGATTTTTTGTATGTGGTTTCATCACAACTTAATTAGCTTTTCACTGACAGTAGTCAGTCCTTGGCTGTAAGTGAAGAACTATTGTTTTACTGTCACAATAGAACAGCATCTATAGCCTGACTATTCCCTTTGTTCTTTAAGGTGTATTATAATGATGAAAAAATTTAAATTATTTATTTTGCATAGTTTTACTGTAGCTTATACTATGGATTGCAATCATCAGTAAATTTGTCTAATGGTTTGAAAAAGAAGCCCTCCCAAAAGGCTATTGGGGGGGGGGTGTTAGATTGAGTGTAAAAATGTAAATGGCTGCATTTCTCAATGGCTGTGTAGTTGCCATAGGTGCAAGCACATATTAAATAATTCCAAAGCCTGAATTGTGCAGCCAATATGATGGCAAATGTATATTCAAAAGCCTTGTCTTTCTGAATGACAGTTACCATAGATCTTGTTATTGAAAAGGGGGGGGGATTTGGGAGAAATAAAATCTCTCTAATGAATGAATGTATACATGCTAAGATATTCAAGGCCAATTACTCTACTTTCCCATGGAAATGAAATCGTGAATCCAAGGACAGTGGGAGAATATTTTGATAATTTATTCTGTGTAAACCAGAATGACCCGGCGTAGACTGCAAAGAGGCAGCTAAACATTCCATGTATTAGCTAGGATGGTAAATTGCCAATTTTAAAGGTATAAATGCTTTCCCCCTTTCTACTGTCTGTGGAACATATATTACAGTAGAGCTGGGATGATTTCTGCATCATGAAAACTCCCAGGAGGAGAGGTACAGTATTTAGTTAGTAAACTAGAAAACGCCTGTGACTAAATCTGGGATCATCAATAATTTTTACTTGCTTTACATCAAAAGCTAGGGCTTTAGGTTCAACTCAGGTTGAGGTGAGGTTCCCCAATCAGAGGGAGAGAGGATTTTTTTTAAATCATAATGAATTCTCCATTAGAAAATGCTCATTCCATTGGACAATACAGTATTTTTATTTGGAATCCAAAATAAGTACTATTTAGAGTATCCTGCTTTTCTACTAATGATATAATTTACATAAAGAAGACTGAAGAACACTTTGCCAATAGGAGGCTGTCATTTCAAAATTGCCACAAATTAGGTCTGGGGGGGCAAAAAGGTAAGACCACACAGACAACATTGGAATGTAGTGATTTGGCAGTGATTTCATCTGGATTCCCTCTAAAAACTGAATGAATACAGTACTTACTGTATATCCAGTGTGAACCAAACAGGTAGTATGAAGGAAGGTGAAATTACCTTTTTCTATTTTTGTTGAACAACAACAGTCTAAATCCATTTTAATACACATGAATTGATTATTTATCTCTCACACAGAGATCCATTTGCCATATTTTGCTATTTGATAGGCTTGAAGCCAAAGTCTTCACCTAATTATTCTACTCTTTTCATGGATCATTGCCTGTAGTGGTGAAGAGTCTTGCTATGGGCTATACCAGTGGGTAAGCATATTCCCAGAAGCATCACCCATGACTGACAGTCATAGACAGAGGAATCAGGCTAAATACAATCCAATGGAGGAAGAATGGCAACTCATGCCAATGATTCTTGTAAGGAAACCAATTGGGAATTCACAATCAGAAAAATGGTAACATAATACAGGCAGTTCTTGATTTATGACCACTACTGACCCCAAAATTTCTGTTGCTAAGCAAGACAGTTGTGTGAGTTTTGCCCCATTTTATGATCTTTCTTGCCACAGTTGTTAAGTGAATCGCTCCAGTTGTTAAGTTAGTAACAGAGTTGTTAAGTGAATCTGACTTCCCCATGACTTCGCTTGTCGGAAGGTTGCAAAAGGAGATCACGTGATCCTGGGAAACTACAGCCATCATAAACTTCAGTCTGTTGCCAAGTGTCTGAAAATGGATGCTGCAACAGTCATAAGTGTGAAAAAACAGTCATAAATCACTTTTTTCAGTGCCATGTAACTTCAAACAGTCACTAAATGAACTGTTGTAAGTGAGGACTACCTGTACCAGAAAATGAACCCCCCTCAAGTTAGAAGTTATTCAGTGTGTACTGGGGAAAGACCAGAAAAGCAAATACAATTAGCCCACAAGTACTTCTGATATGGCTGGATTAAAGGTGAAAAGTTTTTTAGCTGCTGAGGTATCTAAAGACAAAAGAAAAGTTCAAAACTTTGAAGTTTGAAATGGAGTAGCTATCCTCATCAATGAAAAGGACAACAAAGTTAGAGGTCACGTGCAACCCCCCCCCCCAAGTATGTTAATTGAAATTTACAGCAAGCCAACTGGCTTATTGTGTTTCATGTCTATCCCAAAGTTGCACACGAAGCAGAAGTTGAATAGTTTTATGGTGATTCGCAATACTTTGTTGACACAACATCAAAAAAGGCATCTTATTAATTGTAGGGGAATAGAACGCATCTGGAATAATGCAAAGATTTGGCCCTGGTATACAAAACAAAGAGGACACAGAGTTCTACCAAGAAAAACCAATGCTTATAATAAATACCAGCTTTCAACAACTTAAAAGACAACTCTACATATGGGCATTGCTGAAGACCGAATTCAAGTTGACTGTATAATTTGCATGCCAAAACAGAGGATTTCTATTGACCTGATGTTCAGTGTAGCTCAGATTTTGTAGAATCGCATTTTAAATGAAAGAAGACAAAATTGTTAGACTAGTAAGATACAACCTGAGCAGCACCACATATGATTGTGCTGTGAAGATAAAGAATAAATTAATGAGTGAGATTTGCTCAATAGAGTGCCTGAAGAAGTCTGAATTGAAGTCCATAACATTATTTAAGATGAAACAAAAAATATCCCTAAATGCAAAAGAAGGCAAAATGGGTTAAAATGGGGTCAAAACAGTTAAAGATAGGATACAAAAGGCAACAGAGTAACATTTGTCCAGCTAAACTCTGAATTCCAGAGAAGAACAGACCAGGAGTTGTATATAAATAAGCAATTCAGGGAAATTGTGGATAACAACCAAATGGGAAAGATAAGAGTTTTATTTTGAAAAATTAAAGCAAGAGAAAGTTTCAATACAAAGCCTGATAAAATACAAAGAAAGAGATTCTCAAAGCATCCAGTGGTATTTTCCTCTGCGATTCTGGTGCCTTGAAAACCATGATAAACTGCACCCTCTATGAGATAAAAGGAAGAAATTTATAGATTCACAAGCATAAAATATTTTATATGACTAAAATTGTGACAAAGATTTTTTATATTAAGTTAAAAGTGGAATTTTTGTTGTTATATTTGTGAAGCTAATTTTATTTATTCTGATGTTGGCATGGATTTTATTATATTTACTGATTGGGCAATGGTTATAATAAAAGGTCCTGTTATTGATAAAAGACAAAATACACAAGAATCTACTGGAAAAAAATATAATGAAAAGGTAGCACAGAAGAACTATACACAAATATCTCCAAATTAATGATGCATACAAAGTTTTGATCACTGGAGAAAACCAGACATTCTGGAAAGTGAAGTAGGACCAAGAAATATTATTAGCAACAAAGCTGCAGGAGTTGAAATGCCAGCAGAACTATTTAAATTCATACAACAGCTTTTTTTGTCAAATCCTGAGGTGTTTTTTTTTTTCAGGGAATGAGACATGCTGCTGAAGGAAAACCAAAGCAGAGGATTAGCAACAATAAACATGTTCTTTCTTCTCCTTTGGCCTGTAGTATAACAACTCTCTTTTAAGAACCTTTCTTCCTCATTAGACTGACATGAATGTATTTCTGTTGCAACTATCAATTTCGGGAAGAAAGATGCAGCACTAGAAGAAGGCGAATGAAAAAATAAGCCTGCTTCATTGTGATCTTGTGACAATCCAATATTCAGAATCAAATGTTCTGGGCATCTTATCTGACATTTTCATAGGAAATATATAAATAAAAATAAAACAATGATATATACATAAAAATAAATATATACATAAAAATAAAACAAGATAGTCCAACTTGTAGCTCATTCATTGATTACGAAGTTTCTTGGAAAAGAAAGAAGACTGCAGTATGAGAATAAACTCTCAGGATAGTAAACAAGAGCATCTTAAATTCCTTTTGGTGAAAAATTGGTAATAAGGTATTCCTATTAAAAAAGTGATTATGTGCTTAGTGTGAGATGTGAAAAATATAATTTAAAAAGATGTTTCCTGGGCATGTTTTCTTTCTTAGAACAGCCATAATCTTTGCCATGAAGCATGTTACTAGATATTCAATTAAACTCTAATAGCAGCAAGCCCACTTTGTAAACCAAGTGGTCTGTCTGTCTGTCTGTCTGTCTCTCTCTCTCTCTCTCTCTCTCTCCCCCTTCTCTCCCTCCCTCTCTCTCTCTCACACACACACACATCTGCTGTTGTTCATGGTGACTTTGGCAGAAGACAAAATCATTCAGCAAATGCCTGCCAATGCTGACTCAACATACTGAGAAGCCAAAACTGTGATTGGGGCATACAGACAAAATAGCATATCTATTGTCTTTATCACTTCGCTCCAACTGGTTGCCCTCCAAATGTTTTGGAATACAGCTTTCATCAGCTTTGTGACTAGTGGCCAGAAATTGTGGGAGAAATACTTCAAAATGTCTGGAGGAAACCTGGATTCTGAATCATCAGAGCCTTTAACTTAAATGTGTAATGAAGAGTAAAGCCTGGGATTATACATCATGCTGTACACTATGTGGCTTATTTCGTTTTATTTAGCATTTGGTCTGAGCTCTGTAGTTGTAATGTATTTACAAACTATGATTAAAAAAAGCACAGCTTGATAATATAGCTTTATGTACCTAACATTAGAAAAAGATTGTTTTATTTAAGATATTGGTTATTCCAAGTGTTTCATATACAGCACGTTATTTCCATAATATTGTAAACCTCTGCTGGTCAATTTCATTATGCTCTGGAGAAAAGAAAGTAAGAAAATATAAGTTTGCCAAAATCCTCTGCTACATTTTTGGCAGTTCAGATTTAATCTGATTTCTTTCTGGCTCACAAATCATACTCTCAACCACCTGATCAGCTTTTCCAAAATTGGCTTCCCCAGATGTGTGGATTGCTTGCTGCTGGAAACAAAAGAAACTGTAGTCCAGTAGGATAATAATATTTGGGGTGCAAAACTCTGGATGACAAGTAAATGGAAGCAAAAGCAGTTTTCTCTATCTGTCTCCTGGAGTTTTGCATCCCAAATATGATTAGCCCCTTTGAGCACATCTGGAAGGAGTTACCTTCAGGAAGACTGTCATATAGAATTAAAGCCAAGGATCCCTCTTTGGTTGAACATTTCATGATACTTATGATAATTATAGAAAGTGGGATCTGCAAATCATGTATTTCTATTCAGAGATATATCTATCCAATCAGCTAAATCCTCTTCAAGGACATTCATTCTATCCCTGCTTCCTGAATGCTGGTATTCTATTCATGTTCAGCAGTTAAGACTTCCTCACTCTGTAGTTCTGTATCCCAGAAATTATTTTGCATTGCTATACATGTTGGTGTTTTGATGATACATTCTCAGATCTGCTAATATGGAGGACATATACTGGAGAATTGAGATTAATATATGTTAGAGTATGTTAAAATTGTACTTCAGTCCATTAGTATGGACACTAGAGGTGAGTAAAGCAGCCTTCCTTAGTTTGGTGCTTCCATATATGTTAGAACTACAATTTTCAAAATTACTAGCTAATAGTCCTGCCAGTTGAAAATCTTCGAGTTGCATTATCAAAAGTTCTAGGAAACATCAGCTTTGGAAAGCTCAACTAAAATGTTAAAAATATATTAAATGGTATATACTTGCCCCATTTTTATCTTCTTGAGTTTTCTATAAATAAGAATGAGGAAAGGGGGGCTTGTGAGTGACTTATCTCTCCCCATGGAAGATAGTCTTTCTGCAGGTGCAACATATACTTGAAACCTCTAGGAAAGGACATTCATTAGTTTCAGGTGAGATATCATCTATACATTAGTTATATTCACTTATCTGCTGCCAACCCAAGGTGCAATACTACAATAGCATTTCAATGCTATTGAAATGATAGTCAAGTGCATGAAGGTTATAAAGGCTATGATTTGTTAAAACAAGTTCAAAATAAATTTCTGGAACACTAAGTTCTTGTTTGTTGGTGTCTGACCTTTTAAAGTTCAATTCAAATGTTGTATTTAGGTGGTAGAGTTCACAATAGGTTCATAATTTGGATATCTTCTTGGATTTAGGGTTCCTGCTTGAGGGACCTTGGAAAAGATTTGCTGATCTTGCAGAATAACAGGAAGGGACAGGATAAAACTGTTTGATTTAATTTTGTTTTGGCAAAGAATGGACAAAATAGCCTTAGAAAGATTGCAAAAGCTGTCCAGTGAGTGAACCAATTACATTGTTCCTAAAAGTATGCCCAGTAGTGAAAGCTAGATAAATTAAGCACTGCAGAAAGAAATTGCAAGATATTATTGACTTTATTTAGTTCCAGGTGGATTGGTAAAAGCTTGTGCTTTTTAAAATTATTTTCTTGTAAAATTACAGCAACAATACATATATAATAAGGGCATGTTGGTTTAAAACAGTTATTAATTTTTTTATTTAAAATATATAAATATATAGAAAATTATTTAAGGGATTTGATGGAAAAATTCCCATAAAAACTTCTAAATACAAAAATATATACATTTCTATTTCCTCTTCCTCTGTTATGGTGAAAAGCAGAGTGATTTATTTCCCAATTGCTACAGTACAACCTAGAAAGCAAGTTTGATGGTGCCTTTATTTTGATTCTAATAAACTTTTATCTTGAATTCTTTCCAGCTACACTACACAAGCAGTGAAGGTAACATGTCTGTGAAATCTAAGTTCTTGAGTCCCTTTTTCAAAACAAAGACTGATGTCTAAAGACAGACAGAGATGCTGGTTCTAGCAAGAAGGTTATGGCTTGTAACCAACTGAATAGTGCTGCTCATATTGATCTCTGATGTATTTGAAGGATTCTCCAAAATACCAACCATCTCAAGCTCCAAAGAATTTTGCACTTGTAAACAACATTTAAAGTATCTTGCTTGGATTGCTTGCTTAAATCTAGCTACCTCTTGCAAGGAACCGATGCTGCCCAGATTAAATTTTTTTTGCAAGATTTGGGATCATGCTTCAGAGGATTCCAGTTTAAAAATCACTATTCCTGCATTGTTAATGAAGCATACACTTACTTTCAGTTCTGTAATGAGTGCAGCCCTCTCATCTTCATTTGATAACTCATCCAACTGAAATGATTTTCATCTTATAAAAATAATTAATGAAGGAAGGCATTTGAGACGCTTATACCAAGTAAACAAAACAACTTCATTAAACAAGAGACTGATGAATCTGCTAAGAGAGTTGGATGTGGCTTCAGGCCTAGGATCAAAGTATAAGATGCTTAGAAAGCAACCTTTGCTGGAAATTCTAATAAGAATTTACCTTTATATTTGTTTCGATCTTCAAAGTTATTGGCTAGGTTTACATATGATGCTGTCATGGTTTATTTTACCATGCTTTGAATAATCCACACCTGGCTGGGTTCAGACATCCTGCAAAGACATAAATTGTAGTTTACAAACCCAAAAACTGGGTACACACATTGCATTAAGCCCAAACCAAACAAACCAAATTAAATATCATGCATGAAACTAGCCACTATATTTATGCAAGCAGTTAAGACTCATCCCTACAACAGAAGAGATACAGGTATTCTATTTGTGTTCTTTAAGCATACTTTAGTGGAGAAAATGAAATTACAGACATCTTAGAGTTTGGTAATACTAGCTGCTGATGAAAAAACATTCCAAATTGTTCTGTTCTTATGAGAAAAATGTATCTGAATCCCATTTAACTGACAGTTTAATTCATCCCATCTCAAAACCTCTCCTAGTCAAAAATAAGTTATTTTTTTTAATAGCAAGGACAAGGTAAAGGAATTAACCCATGTACAAATGAAGAATATTTTGGCTAAAATTGCAAATAAATATTATTTTGGCTAAAGGTTGCCAAGATTGATCAGGAATGATGAAATGGTTGGTAAATGGTAACGTAAGCATTCTGATTTAAAAATAATAATGTGTTCTAGCAATCACATTATGCTGGTGAGCATATTTTACAATGAAGGATTACCTATTTCCTGGAGTGAACTGTAGGCAGAAACCACAGATAACTTCCACTGTGCTTTTGCTTACTTAGCAACCTATTTTGATACTCAGTACACAAAATTACATTTATATATACTGCATACATAGTAGTTCTGAGGAACTACAGTTGTGGGATGGGAAAGTGAGGTTTATATATCATGTATACATGAAAATTTAAATTAAAAATCTTGATTTGGCAGTTAGACAATGTCTAATGACTTAGTTCTTAGTACCACATTTTGCAGCGTGTGGTTAGAATTCCTAGAATTTTGTGAAACAAACGTGCAATAAAAGTATAGTTTCTTCCCTATTATATATATTTTAAGGGCACAAAATGTAATCAGTATTCATTAATTTAAAATGTAAACAGGGTTTTTAGACATTATATTAAGAGAATTTCTCCTTTTCCATAGGTAAAATGCCTTGTTTAAAATAAATAGCATAATCTATATACAATTATAGTGTGTTTCTTGCATCAAAATTGTTTTACTCATATGGAAATTTAGTTGTTAAACACATTGTTTCTAAACATGCAACCTGTTCTTTGCATAATATTCATATGTTATTTAATTTATACTTCCTGGCAGAGTACAAAGGTATTACTTATATGTTTAGCACATAACAATATGATTATGATCCACCATTCTGGATATCAAATTGAAGGGAATTCAGTTAAGGATGTTAGTGACTATAAT
This sequence comes from Thermophis baileyi, assembly GCA_003457575.1. Classification (NCBI taxonomy): domain Eukaryota; kingdom Metazoa; phylum Chordata; class Lepidosauria; order Squamata; family Dipsadidae; genus Thermophis; species Thermophis baileyi. The sequence goes on along the minus strand of QLTV01002113.1, from coordinate 477,816 downwards.
TAAACAGGCAAAGTCAAACAGCATCACAGTATACTTTCGTTGTTTTGTCTTCATCGTAGTTAATGAAATCCTATGGGCTTCATACTTGTGATTCCAGACAACACTTTAGTTTAGAAATCATGATTCTGGCTGTGTTGTAAATGCAAACCATCATGATTTATAAAATTAATTATAGCTAAGCAACTTATGTATCGCTTAGTGCAACATGTAAATCCGAACACTGACCTCAATAATAATGCTACTATTCTCTAGAATGTGTCTTTAGCTTTACTATATTTTGTTACATATTCCATAGTTTTATTATTTCCTGAGAAAAATTGGTTTTGCGCAAGTTGTATAATCAAGCTTCTGGGTTGTTTGTTTTACTGCTGCTTTTCCTATATTAGGAAAGAGGGAAAATAAGTTTTCCCCTTTTGCACATATTTCTTTTCTCTCAAGCCAGGCTAGAGACCAAGCAATCCAGCTGAAGAATCCTTATGGCATTTTCTTGTTTGTCTTTTGTCTGCTGGTTAGTTTGGAAAAGTTAAAAAAGTTAAAATTCTTCAACAAACTTTGGAATTGCTTCCATATGTTTAATGAAAATGTCTCCCTTATTTCCACTGTCCCATCTTTTTTCCAGTGCTTGAGCTGAGGACACCCATATTCTCTAGGGCTAGTAGGGCCCCACAAATTAGCTCTAGCTAGCATGATCAAAGTCAAGGCTGATGGAATTTGAAGCAACATCTCATGTGCCATGTTTTCTCATCTGCTGTTTTATTAATCCTCCGACATATACTAGCACAGGCAAGCATTTGAGATACAAAAATTAAGTAAAAAAAAAGTAAAAAAAAAAAGTAAAATAAAAACCACTGGATGTCTGAAGTGACAAATGATAACACATGTATCATGAGTTTCATCAGGCGGCATGCCATATTTCAGTCTGTGAATTGTGTGATGATATCATGATGCACATGTCAAGATTGGAACATCATTGTGGTCTGTTACAGATGCCACTAAAAAGATACATTCTTGTGGCTAATTATTGTACAGATAATAACCACTTGGTGTTTCATAATAATCTTCCAGGAACACTTATTGTGGGACTAAAAGCTGAATTGAAAATATTACTTTCTGAAATAAGATCATTTTCATCATTACAATAGATTTTCCAAACAATCCCAGAGTCCCTTGGGAGTTGGGCAGCATACAAATTTAATAAATAATAATAAATAATAAATAATAATTACAGAAATAGTGTACAATTCATACAACTGGAGGTGAAAGCCATGTAACATATGAATTACAATTATGTAACAACAATAATAGTACATAGCAATAGCACATAGACTTATATACTGCTTCACAGTGCTTTACAGCCCTCTCTAAGCGGTTTACAGAATTAGCATATTGCCCCCAACAATCTGGGTCCTCATTTTACCGACCTCAGAAGGATGGAAGGCTGAGTCAACTTTGAGCCAGTGAGACTCGAACTGCCGACCTGCTGGCAGCCGGCAGTCAGCAGAATTAGCCTGCAGTACTGCATTCTAACCACTGTGCCACCGCAGCTCTTAGTAATAAAATACTGTAAAAACAATGATTCAATGGTAATGGGATCAATGGAAATAGAGACCCCTCTTGAAAAGAAACAATATTAAGATTTTCTTAGAAAACAGATAAATGATAAGTAATATGCAGAATAATAAAATTTTGACTACAGGCAACAGACCCTTACATCCTCTATTGGTTGCAGTGGGTCAAGCTTCCTGATGTATATCTCAAAATTAATAAATATTCGTATCTTCCACTAGTTAAAATGCTCCCTCTGTTTTCTGGGAGGAATGTTTGTCCTTCTGTAGCTACAATTTGACACTGTGACCAGCTGTGCTGAATAGAGCCCATTACAGATGAATGACAGCTGATCAGATCTGGAATGTTATTGCATTTGGATCAGAAGCAATAGTTCGTTGGGTTCCAAGGTGAGCAGGTCTGCCATAAAATTGCATGACTGTGTTTCTATGACTGATTTTTGAATAATGCAACTAAAATGTATTTGATCATTTTACTAGCAAGCAACAACTCTAAAAACAATTTTAACAGGTAGTTACCGGTAGTTCTATTAGTTAGCTGTGGCAATAAAAGTAATGTACCAATACAAGAGAATATTTGTATCTCAGGGTTGAACTGCGGGGTCCTTAGTGCTTCCTTTGGAAGCTTGCAGACATTTTATTACCAACTAGTGCACAGATGATGTTACTTATTTTGGAATGAAACATATGCAAGAAAACCACCAAGCTCAGAGAACACCAAGAACCCCACAAAAGAGATGATCAGAGCTGTACTGAAATATCTAGATGACCACTAGATGGCGGTAAAGAGTTGTACATAATTCTGCTGCCATCTAGTGGTTTGATAGCCCTTGCACCTTAAAGACAAAGATAAGATCAACCCTCCACATCTACACCAATAACACCATCAGAGGCTCCAACAAATATACTGTACTATAGAGGTGCTTCCATATGATTATATATCATCATCTGCCAGCAATGCCCCTTTAGATTCTATATAGGGCAAATTTTGTGCAATAAAACTAATCAACTCAAAAAGTAAAATCAAAGCATTTCAATCTTCCAGGTCACTCTATGGCAGACCTCAAGGTGATTGTTTTGGACAAACAGGACTTTAAAAGCACCATCAGTGAAAAGTGAAAAATTGCTAAACTCTCATACATCAAAAGGTTTCAGGCAATATCAGAAGTTTTCAACAAACATATAATTGTTAATTGATAAAATACTAGCAATCTGTTTCATATAAACCAACCTCTCTTCCCCTCCCTTTTCCCAATCTAAATCTTAGATCAGATCAGTCCAGCCAGGTCACTTCAACTCAGGATACTGTAGGCTTTTTAATAATATTTGTTAATTGGAAAAGGTAGTAAGTACCGTATTCCTCCTAAGTTCTTATCTCTACATTGCTTAAGTGTGCAGTCGAAATTTCTTGTGCTCTATACATTTTTCTGCCTGTAGGAAACCACATTATTCTTCATTCTCTTAAAAACTATGTTTTACTTTCCCTTTCCAATTTAGTTTCAAAGCAGTAGCCAGTGACCAAGCTTTTCACCTTCAATCCCTTTCCCCCCCACAATCCATCAGAGCCCTCTCTCACTACCGGTATGTCATTGCAAATACATGGTGTAGTTTCTTGTCATTTGCAGACACAAAGCACATAAGAGCATATTGTAACAAATGGAGAGAGAGAAAATTCCAGCTTTGCCCACATAATAATTTTGCACAGTTTATGATTTCAGTTTATGATTTCTAGGCAATTCTTTATTTGTTTTTCTGCCATGATCAAACTTTTTAATCAGTTCCAGAAATCTACACAAAAGCAACTGAAAAGGTAGGAAACTGATTAGGAATTGGTTAAAGCTACTTTAGTTTATAAATAAATATAGTTTGTCAATAAGGCTTCCTCTTATTTTTATGTAAATGATTAAAACAAGCTATGCCTTTAGTGTAATATAAAAATACAACTACTTGTACATATGTGGCTACCGGTCACATGGACATGTGCACGTACATATGTAGGAAGCAAGTTGTTCAGATTTCTCTGCTTCAACCACCGTGTCTGGAATGCAAAGTAATAAGCATAGCCACTGCATTGAAAGAAAGAGTTAAGCTTTTCTGCATATCTTTGCTTCAATCTAGATCTTAGTGGATATGATTGATGATTATGTATCAAGTTGGTGTTGACTCTTAGGAACTGTATAGGGAGAGTTTCTCCAGGAAGGTCTATCCTCAAACTGGTCCTTCAAGTCTTTTTAATAGACACAGTAGTAGCTCTATTTTCTGCCAATATCAAAACAGGTTTTAATGGTCCTTAAGTCCTGATACCAGTCTCCAACTGGAAAACTCCCACTGATCTGGTGGAAGTCTTACCAAGATGAAACTGCTTATATTATAGAAATTGCTTCCTGAAATGATACTAAAGTTAAAGTTTAATTTAACACCAAAAAAGTTTCTCCTCCATAAAATCCCCCCTACATCGGTCTATATGTTATCAGTTATCAGCACACAATAAACATTGAAAACAGCAAGTACAGTATAATCTATTTCTGTCAAAAAGGAACAATATAGAGACTTTCTTTTTAAATAAATCAAAAGAAACCTAGCACCAAAACCTATTTTTTTAAATGTAGCCGATTCATCCCTAAGTAAGTTCTACTACCGTATATTTGCAAAGTCTGTCCAATCTAAACAAATAATCAAATTGTAGCTATTTTATAGTTTTCCTTTGGTGCAATGCAGGGTGGGTTCCTCCCGGTTCAGACCGGTTTGCCCGAACCGGTAGCGACCCGCTGGTGACATCACGATGTCACCGAACCGGATCGGTCGGTGCCGGTCCGTGGGGGCCACCATCTTTTTTTTTAAAAAAAAAATTTAAAAAAATTTTTTTGAAATTTTTTTTATTTTTTATTTTCCTTCTGAGCATGCGCAGAAGCCGATTTCCGGCACTGTGCATGCGGTCGCCATCTTTTTTTCGGCTTTGTTTTTTTTGGGGGGATTTTTTGTTACTGCGCATGCGCGTGCGCGCGAACCCCTGGTGCAATGGGAGATATGAAACTTCAGATTGACAAATTTCACCTGGCTATGGCCCCAGATTGAATTGGGTGGGTGGCCTCTGAGTTAAATTGGGCTATCTTCTGAATTCAAGGTAAATTTTGTGAACAGTGCACATCTTTAATTGGCCATGATTATAAGTAAAGGTGATATTTTTTCCCATGCACAATAGTGATTATGTGCATTGAACAAAGAGACAGTAATTATTTCAGATGAAATAGTGTAAACACTGATGATATTTTTTGTCTAAACACATTTTTTTCTACTTAACACATAGTTCCAGGAAATCTGGAACCTGTTTTTAGGTGTTCAGATGAATTCCAGTAGAACTGAAGTTCATAAATATGATAAATAGAAGAATGTGCATTGTTCTTTTAGGGAAAAAAATCAATTCCTTTAAAAGAGGAATTTCCGACCCATGGGCTGTGGTCTGCCCTGGACAGCTAGTAATGTGCTCCTATAAGATTATAATTTTTAAACTTATTCTGTGATTTATATACATTAATTATATTATATATGCAGCCCAAGACAATTCCTCTTCACTTAATGCAGCCAAGGCAAGCCAAAAGGATGGGCACCCATGCTTTAAAATAAATAAAGGTGGTAGGCTAGATTGAGAAGTTGGAGCATCTTGAAAGAAGTCAGTCCAAACACCAAAACAATTGCCAAGAAAATTGCATGCAGGTATCCTTGTAGGATACTACAAGGAAGAGACAAGTTCAGTTCCACAATGTCTTTACCTTTTTATGTGGAGGGATTGCACAATGTTCTCTAAGATGTTCAACCGAGAAAAAAAACACCTAGAAAACCAATTTCTGCTCAGTGATGCCTTGAAGAACTCCACCATTGCTTTGAAAGGATGAGAGGAGAGGTGCCCTAATTCCAAGAATTTTGCACTAAAAAAATCTCTGGAATTCCTGCTTTTAAGTAAGAGCTTGCTGGTTTTTATCCAGGCTCTTTGTGAGGATTCTGCAGGTACCTGAAGATTCTTTTTTCTATTCTCTAGCGAGTTTTTAGTTTCCTAGCCATGCTTCAATTGTTTCCTGAAGCTGCTTCTCAGGATTGTTGTATTGATGTATTTTAGAAATTTAATTATGTGCCTTAATTATATAATTATTCTATTTGTTGTTATTTTGTTTGAACTACTCTCAGAGAAAAAGTAGGCAAAGTTTCAGGGATCAAAATGGGAGAGAAATCTCTTCATTTCACATTATGTTTCTCACGTGTTGTTTAAGGGAAACAGATTATGAAAAATTTTGTAGTGTCAGAGGCTTCTCATAAGGACATGGTAAGACAGATGTCCCTGAAAGAGTGGGGACAACATAATGGCAATGATTGGCAGCCAGAGGGAGGATTTTGGTTGCCAAAATTTCTTTGGAGAAAGGAGAGATTGTGAGATCAAACATACAGTATGTACTCCAGACAGTTGCTCCTTATAAGTAGACTGCAGGTACCGAGGTGTTTTTGATTGGCTGGTTTGCTGAGCAGCTGGGAGTCAAGAGACTCCATTTAAGCACACAGTCACAATGTACCCTATAGGGCTGTGGGCACGTGCGCCGGCCAGCTGGTCTTCAGGTTTCCGGCACTCCAGCGCGCGCACACGCATACACGTTCCGGTTTGGGCACTCGGTGCCGAAAAGGTTCGCCATCACTGCTATAGGGTGTAATGGAATGTGTGGCTGACCTTGGAGGATGAAGGGAAGAGATGCTGCCTAGAGAACATTCAGAAGAGAACTGAGCCCTCAGTAGATCCATTACACGCCAAGTAACAAACCAGACAGTGACTTGGATAACTTTCTTATATTGCATTTACAAAAAGAGACCTATTAAGGTTTTGAAGGTTTTTGTGAGAAGAGGTAAAGAAAAAAGGAAAATAAATCAAGTTCTAGGTCATTATTTGATGGAATTAAATACCAAGTCTATTAAAAGTAAATAGAAAGAATACAACATTAGTTTATTTGATCAAGGTTAAAATAGATGGGCTGCTGTCTCTGGTAACACTTAATGGATTTTTGTTAACCAGGATTAAAGGGGAATGTTTTAAAGCTTTGTTTATAGATAAGAGATGAGCTATGGGAAAAAAGGTCATTTGTTGTGTTTTAGAAGGCAGTAATTACTAAAATTGTTTATGGCTTTGACAAAGGGGTTTTTCTTCTGTTCTTTTGCTTTTCTGCACTTTCTATTTTTTTAGTTTGTATTAGCTTTTATCTTTTTAATTCTAACTATATATATATCTAAAAATGTTGCAAAAAACATTGACATTTTTTCCTTTAGGTTCCAAATGAATTTCCGAATACAGATATTTTGTCCAGGTTGGTTGTCCCATTCGCCAACTTCTCACTCAAAGCAATAGTAAGCACTGGCAACTTTGGCACAGAATGACTGGTCTAATAGGGAACTCATGGCCACTTATAAGAAAGATCAAGTTCAAGACACACTTTTACTTTGCAATACTGATGGCACTATTTTCAGGGATTGCTGTGAAAACATAGAGTGTACTGGTGGACTTTGGTATCCATAATGGGTAGCCCCCCCCCCTTTTTTTAACAAAGGGACATGTCTTTTCTTTTTTTTATTTCTCCTATAAGGAATAGGGAGGGAAAAAACCCTCCCTAAACAACACTAATACAGGTAGTCCTCGACTTACGATTACAACCAAGCCCAAAATTTATGCTGGTTAGCAGATGGCCATTTACAGGTAGTCCTTGATTTACAACCACAACTGAGCACAAAATTTCTGTTGTTAAGTGAGACAGTTGCTAAATGAGTTTTGCTCCATTTTACAACCTTCCTTGCCACAGTTGTTAAGTGAATCGCCATGATTGTTCCGTTAGTAACAGTGTTGTTAAGTGAATCTGGCTTCCCCATTGACTTTGCTTGTCAGAAGGTCGCAGGAGGTTATCAGGTAAGCCCTGGAACACCGCAACCGTCATAAATATGAACCACGCATCACTAATGTAAATCACGTGAAGCTGCAACGATCCTAAGTGTAAAAAATGGTCATATGTCACTTTTCTCAGTGCCACGGTAATTTTGAACGGTCACTAAACGAACGGTTGTAAGTCGAGGACTATCTGTACCTCGCAGAACTAGCTAGGTAAGGGCTCCTCAGCGCTATTCCCATCGTTCAGGCACGAGAGACAAGTACCTGAGAAGGCCACCGGGGCTGGGCTGGGCTGGGCTGGGCTGGGCTGGGCTGGGCTGGGGAGGGGGTCAGCCCACCGACACTCCCTCCCCGCC
>QLTV01002113.1:448746-469342 GCA_003457575.1 Thermophis baileyi | reverse complement strand
GCCGCGGACGCCCCCCCCCCCGTTCCCCCTTTCCCCCCACGCCGTTACTCGAATGTCAGGAGCGCGGAATTCGCTGGGATTGCTCCTTTGCTAGCCAAAGAGGGCGTCTCGGCGAGTAAACTTCGAGGGGACTTAGATTTAGACTTAGACTAACTTTATTGTCACTTTGAATGTACGCTAATCGGCATACATTAAAATGAAATTTCGTTGCACACTTCTGAGTAACACCTGCGCCACGGCCTTAACACCCGTGGAGTTAACGTTCAGTGGGGAGGAAGCCTTTACTTTGCACGTGCTCAGAGACACCTCGGGTTTTGCTTCCTGGCGCTAAAGGAAAACACTTAACCGGGTGCCGCATTGACAAGTTCTAACGAAGTGCTATATTTCTTCTTCTTCTTGTGGCTGCTTCTAATTCTTGTTTCCACTTGTTAATCGCTCAGAAATCAGCTTTCCTTTCTATGCATGTTGCCATCTGCAAGTCCTCTCCGGGAAGGTTGTGTCCTGTTTCTGGAACTTGGGCAGCAGCCACTGACAATTGTTGGCCATGCTCAGTTGCTTTCCATGAACAGGGTGACTGGTCTCTTCCTCCAGTTCTTTGGTAGCTCATTTCCTTAAAATCGGCTCTTGGATAGCTCAAAGAAGCTCAACCATAGATCCTTCATTTGCCCCTCCCCCAATTATTGGGCTTTAATTCCCATCACCTTTAATGGAAAAGATTACTAGCCCAGAATCATATATATATTTTTCTTAAAGAAACAAACTGAGGGTAGCATAAAACTTTACAACAGTCTTGTGTGGTGGATTGGACTGAGATGAAGACCTGGTCAGGTTACCTTAGTGAGGGTTATAACTAGTTATAGATTCAAATGCTGGCTTCCCTGATCTATAAATAAATAATCCATAAATAAATAATAAGAAAATGTTACAGTTTTGTTTTTGCAGGCTGATTTTGCTAGTAAAGCTTTAAAAGGCAATAAAGTAATAGATGGCCCCATCATAATTGAGGAAGACTTTTGGAAATTTGAAATATAGGCTGGATATTTAAAGATTAGGGTACAATAAAGCCTCATGCAACAGAGATTACCTTGGGGGTCCTCCCTCCATTTTATAAATATTTCTGGAGTACCTGTATATGCTGAACCAATGAACTATTTCCTTCCTCATAGCTGCAGGGCAGGGAGGCGTTAGCTTGGCTGGAGTTCATCAGGATAGGAACTGTTTTTAGTAACTTGGGGGCAAGAGGAAATTACACTTTCCTTGGGACCAAAAAGAGCCCAGAAATAACTATTATTGAGGAAAGTTCCGTAGACAAGAACAGTGAATTCAAACTTGATTTTCAGTCTAGAACATTTATGGCTGATACGTGATGCATGAGCAGAGGCAATTATGGTTTGGTCAGCAAGCAATGATAAGTTAACCCATGGCTTAGCATATTGTGTGAATTTAGCCTTAGCATCATAGATTATGTTGTTTTACATTGTTTTGAACTACACTTCAGCAAAGTCTCAGTTTCCCCACCTAATTCTAATTGTGCTACCTGTAAGACATGGCTGGTTTGTAGTTTGCATCGAAGTGTAATCTGGTTGCCTTCTTTTTATTTTACTATGAAGTGTGAACAAATAGGACATCAATGTAGGGGAGACAGTCATTTTCCTCCAATGACTTCATTTGCTGTTTGGGCCCTATACAATTTATGAACTCATATTTTTTCTATGCACATGTGGGAACTTGCATAATTAATTTCTAGTGAAGTTCCCAACTCAACTACAAGATGCTTTATATGCATGAAGTATATATTGAATACCTATTTATCTAACAAAGCAAGTATTGCATGCATACCCTAAGTATTGCATTTATAACCTGTTACAGTAAGCACTGTGGCTACAAATTCCAGTTTGAGGGACAATTGGGAGAAATTAAAGAGTTGGAGAGCTTCGCCTATCAGAGGTTTCCGCTCCTCTTTTTAAAGGGGTAAAAGACATTCTGCTATGTTTCAGTGGCATAATTTAGGAAAACGGAGGGAACAGCCACAGGCTGCAGACTGTTTACCATTTGCTGTTTTGTTAATTACTGTATTCAATAGAAATTCCTCTGTTTTCCTGAAGCTGCTAAGGGGAAAATATGAGAAAATGTACATATACATTTAATTACCTGATTCACAGATTGTGCTACCAATTCTGCCACTCCTATTAAAACCCTGATCTTGTTCTAGAATAGTAAGAAAGGGAGAATGCTCTTGACATGCTCCAAAATGCCTTTCCTGTGAATTCCCTGGTTTCACCCAAGGATGTGCGTACTATAAAAACACAGGAGAAACTCCAGAAAGCAGATGATGCAAAGATCTAAGTGGTTAGGAAGTTTACATTATGAAAGTCACGGTGTATTACCACTGCACTCTAAATTAGCCATTGCATTGGTGGCCTTTTAGTGGATTAAATTTCTTCCTATTTCACCCTTAGTTATAATCATCATTCCCTTCTATCACATTTCAGCTATGTTTTCATAAGAGTAGAGTGATTACAGACATAATCCAGCTCTTTCTATTTTCCCATCTGAAACAGAGGAGATCTAGCTACTCAATGTAACCTGTATAAAAGCTGCTGGCATAGACAGGGAAGCTACATGGAAATCTGGTTGTCTAAAGTCAACGTTGCATCAAAGCAATACAGCCACTATTACTTATTACAGCGGTTCTCAACCTGTGGGTCGTGACCCCTTTGGGGGTCGAACGACCCTTTCACAGGGGTCGCCTAAGCGCGCGCTAGCCTGCCACGCCCCCTTTATCACCTCATTGCGTGCGGGGAGGGGGCGGGGAGGGGGTCGCGGCGGCGGGGGTCGCATTAGGAAGTTTGAGAACCACTGACTTATTAGAAGTATAAGAACAGTTACCTTACCACAAATTATACCTGGCTTGCATTTCTGATTTCTGTGAGATGAAGTGGTACTGTTAACTGGACTAGTTTAAGAACTATAAAAGAAACTAAAGACAATTAATAGTTTCATTTACTGTTTGGTCCAATTCATTTGCCAGAAGATTATCTACTTCTGCTTGCTTTGTAATAGTTCTATTATCATGTGAAATGGACTGCTGCATAGAGGGACTGAAAGGAAAAAACACGACAATAGGATGGAGGCATTGTCTATTAGTACAACTGAGGTGTTTCTGAGATTCTCCTCTTTCTACCTAACATCCATCCATACTGCAGTCATTTGGGAGAGCTAGTTAGAAAAGGAAAGCCGGAAAAGTAATTTTTGTCTGATCCTTCCAGGTTTTATATAATCTATTTTTATTTAGTCTTTATTTAGTTTGATTAAAAAAAAACACAAGGTTGATTGGGTCAGATTTTTAAAAATTGTCACCAGCAAATAAAGAATGCAGTACTGCAGGCTACTTCTGCTGACTGACTGCTGCCAGTAGTTCGGCAGTTTGAGTCCCACAGGCTCAAAGTTGACTCAACCTTCCATCCTTCTGCGGTCGGTAAAATGAGGACCCAGATTGTTGGGGGCAATATGCTGACTTTGCAAACCACTTAGAGAGGACTGTAAAGCACTGTGAAATGGTATATAAGTCTAAGGGCTATTGCTAGTACTATCTTAGAATAGTAAGTAGAAATGGCATTGGTTGCAGTTGTTGATGATCTTTAGGAAGAGCGGGATGGAGGTAGTGTAACCATCCTTGCTCTCCATGATCTCTCGGTGGCCTTCAATGCTATCTGGTATCCTTTTGGGCTGGCTGCAGGGTTTGGGGCTGGGAAGCACAGCTTTGTGCTGGTTTGGCTCTTTTCTCCAAGATCTGTCCCAACCGGTGTTGATAGGGAGTGAGAAGTCTAGCCCACGACCACTCCTCTGTGGTGTACCACAGGGCTCGGTACTCCCTTGACCCCTTTTTAATATCTATATGAAGCTGCTGGGTGAGATCATTCACCACCAGGGGCTGAGGTATCGTCAGTAAGCTGATGATACTCAACTTTTTAACTCCATCCCAGTTATCCAAGTATGTTGTTGTTGGCTTCTCGCAGTGCCTGGAGGCTATGGGGGCCTAGATGGGGGACAGGCTTCAGCTGAACCTTGGCAAGACTGAATGGCTTTGAGTGCATGGAGTTTCAAGATCCAGGACTTTAACTAACTTATTTCTGGATGGGGTGGCACTGACCCAGGCAGACATGGTCTGTAACTTGGAGGTTCTTCTGGACTCATGACTCCTGCTCAAAGAGCGGGTGGCAATCATAGCTAGGAGAGCCTTTGCACAACTTTGTGTTGTGCACCAGTTGTGACCTTTCCTGGATTGGGAGTCCCTGCGCTCAGTCATTCAATTCTCAGGTCCCCTCACATCTGGACAACTGCAATGCGCTCTACATGGAACTGCCCTTGGAGAGCATTTGGAAGCCTCCAATGGCACACAGTACGTTGGTGCAGGCAGTACTTGAGGCCCCCAAGGTGGCCCATGTTACACCACTCCTCCGTGAGCTGCACTGGCTGCCAGTTGGCCTCCGGATGCAATTCAAGGTGTTGGTTATTAGCTTTACCCTACATGGCATGGGTCCAGGTCACTTGAGGAACCATCTCATCCCACTAGGATTGGTGCACCCCAACCATGCCAGCAGAGGAGGCATATTGCAGGTCCCATTGGTAAAGGATTTCTGACTGGTGGGGTCCAGGAAAATTGCTTTCGCTGCATGGCTCCTGCCCTTTGGAATATTTTACCTCCTAAGGTGAGATAGGCTCCCACCCTTCTTACCTTCCCCAGGAGCCTGAAGACCTGGGTCTGCCAGATGGCTTGGGGATCCAATGCAGGAACATGACACTAGAGTGGTTGATGAATTAAGAAGCAAACCCACCTGCCCACCCCCCCACATCCTGCTCCCTCCCTCTCCATCTCTTAACTATAGTTCTATTTTGACTGTAATTTACATTTTCATTGTTTTAGAAATCTTTATCTTTTATGATTACAGGTAGTCCTTGACTTACAACCACAATTGAGCCCAAAATTCACTAAGTGAGACATTTGTTAAGTGAGTTTTGCTCCATTTTACAACTTTTCTTGCCACAGTTGATGAGTGAATCACTGCAGGTGTTAAGTTAGTAACATCGTTGTTAAGTGAATCTAGCTTCCCCATTGACTTTGCTGGTCAGAAGGATGCAAAAGGGGCTTACATGACACAAGGACACTGCAACCGTCATAAATATGTGTCAGTTGCCAAGTGTCTGAATTTTGATCACATGATCATGGGGATGCTGAAATGAGTGTGTGAAAAATGGTCATATTTTTCCGTTTCAGTGCTGTTGTAACTTTGAACAGTCACTTAAAGAACTGTTGTAAGTCGAGGACTAACTGTACAAAGCTTTTAATGCTGTCAGCGGCCCATAGTTGTTTTGAAATGAGATGGGTGACAAATTAAATAAATAAATAAATGAATGAATGAATGAATGAATGAATGAATGAATGAATGAATGAATGAATGAATGAGATTCTGAATTATTTGTCTAGCAGAATGAACCAGTAAGGAAATTCATTATTATTTCCGTTACTTCATTTTGAGAGATAATGCCACATGAAAAATCCAGCTAGAGTCTGGACTTAAATTATAAGAATGATGAATACTTAAGTGTCCTATATAGTATATATTTAAATGATCGGCACTATTTATTTTTAGAAGTTTCAAAAGTTTCCATTTCAGTGGAATGCAGTCTATTTATTGAGAAATTGATGAAGCCAAGCCAATATTTTTACCTATTTTCTTTTTTTTTTAAGGAAAAATTCCTGTTGTTTTTTAAGAAAGGAGATCATTACAAAGAGAAAATATGTATGTGGTATGATCTAACCACTAAGTATCTAGATGATTAAGGTGAAGGTTTGTTTCCAGTTCTTCCTTTTTCACTTAATCATCTGGTTTGGCCCATAATAAAGCCTTGTGTAAGTGATAGTTCTGGGTTCACCCATTATGCTAAACAATGATTTGTTTAACCACGGGTATTCTGTTTTGTCAGTTAAGACTTTCATCTTGTATAATACAAGCTGAGTGTTTAACCTCCTGCTCCTTTCCTTACTCTCTCTGAGGAAAGATGTCAGTAAGTTAACGGTGATTTGTTCAATAAGCTATGGCCATGATGGCGAACCTATGGCACGCGTGCCACAGGTGGCACGTGGAGCCATATCTGCTGGCACGCAAGCCGTTGCCCTAGCTCAGCTCCAGCGCACATGTGCGCGCCGGCCAGCTGATTTTCGGCTCGTGCGGAGGCTCTGAGAGGGCGTTTCCAGCCTCCGGAGGGCCTCCAGGGGGGCGGGGGAGGCCGTTTTTGCCGTCCCCAGGCTCCAGGGAAGCCTCCGGAGCCTGGGGAGGGCGCAAAACGGGCCTACCGGGCCCACCGGAAGTCAGGAAACACGGGAGCGGGGGGATGCGCACATGCGTGGGGGTGGGGCAGCGCAGGGGGGGTTGCGCGTGCATGTGCATGGGGGTGGAGTGCATGGGGGGAATTGAATTATGGGTGTGGGCATGCGCGATAGTGCATGCACGCATGCTTTTGGCACCCGAGGAAAAAAAGGTTTGCCATCACTGAACTATGGTATGTAAACTGGAATGGCAGTATGTATGAAATAGATTATAGTAACCTGATTTACACATTGTGCGGAGCCATAAGCCATGGTTTATAAACCACAATGACAGGTTCACATGTGTGTTAAGCCTAGTCTTAAAAAAATCATATCATTTAGTGCTGCATGTAAAGGTAATCACCATGGCTAGATTTACAGACTTACCTGTATATCTGGAGCTTCCAAATTGATCCATCTGTTATATTTGGAGCTTCCAATTTAATTGATCCAAAAGAATCAAGTATCATTTATTATGTACACGTGTGGATATGTGCTTCTATGATTAATAAATGAAGATGTCTAAATGCCTTAAGAATTCAAACATTGAAAATTCCAAAATGAAGTGATCTGATTAATTAACATTAACGCATGGAAGGGAATATATTTTTTTATCATTGTTTGAATTTCAGTCTTGTCTGGATTTTGCAATGTAGTTCTCAATTAACTATGCATTTAAAGGGGAAATTTTGAATGAAATATATTGAGACCTGTATATTTCTAATAAAATATATTTATTTAAATGTACGTGGCCTAAACATTTTAATGTGAGAAACAGATGGAACCAATTTATAAATGCATTTGGACCAATAATAACTTGACTGTTCCTAGTGTGCAGGTAGAAACCAAATTCTCATTTGAGAATTTCCCAGAGAAAGTAAGCATTTTAACTAAAGCATTAGGTTTCATAAGCATATATGTCTTCATCCTTCCTTCATGGTTTTGGCCTTGTAGCCACCTGCTTTCTTCTATCAGCGTGTTACTAAAGAGCTATCAGCCTTTATGTGACCAACTTTATGTCACCCAGAGATTTTGCATTATAATTTCTGTCATTCCTTAACATTTATGGGGATGCAGGCTGTAGCTGATGGGGATGGCAGTCCTAAATTTCTGAAGGCTACTGATTTGGAGAAGGCTGATAGCTGAGGGTATGACTCTTAAATATTCCATTCTTTACTGCCCGATTTTTCCTATTAATAAACACACTGCAGGTCTTTGCAATCATCATCTCCTGGAAGTTTTTAAGAAGATGTTGGATAGCCATTTGTC
Source organism: Thermophis baileyi (assembly GCA_003457575.1). Taxonomy (NCBI): domain Eukaryota; kingdom Metazoa; phylum Chordata; class Lepidosauria; order Squamata; family Dipsadidae; genus Thermophis; species Thermophis baileyi. Next base: position 461,703 of record QLTV01002113.1, on the reverse strand, counting down.
TGAAGTGGTATAGGGTTTCCTGCCTAAGCAGGGGGTTGGACTAGAAGACCTCCAAGGTCCCTTCCAACTCTGTTATTATTCTATTCCTCTCTGGCCATGGTTAAGCAGATGACATAAAATTATAGGAAGTCTATTTCCAGAGAAACAATGAGATATAAAAGTAGCATATAAATAAGCAATGTGAACATCCTTTTTGCCACTTATCTGTGGTCCTGGTTGGAGACTAGGACAGTACTGCTCATGATAAACTTGTTCTGCTCTTGACTCCCAGTCTGAAGAATTGAGCATGCTTCCATCTCTTATTCTTTGTTTCAGACTCCCACCATGAGAAGCAAAATGTTGTTCCTCGCAGCAGTCCATGCGGTATTCTTTGCTTCCATACAAGTCATGGCTCAAAAAAGGGAGAGAGGTGAGTCACGGTTAATTTAACTCTGCATGGCAGCCCTATAGATGAGAACGCCAACTTCTGTCTTTTGCACTCCGTTCAGCCACTGTGTTGGCTAGAGAAGGGATAGCAGGAAACTTGGGAAAGCTAAGAGGTAAAGCTGTTCCTCTGTTAGAAAAGGACCCTGGAGAGAAAGGTTTGTAAAAACACCACTTTAAATCTTGGAGAGCTGCACAGAGCACCATATGGTATGATTTTACTTCTAGCACACCAGAGGTGGGTTCCTCCCGGTTCGGACCGGTTCTATAGAACCGGTAGTAAACCGGTGGTGACGTCACGGAGCCGGTTCTGTCGGTGCAGGTCCGTGGACACCGCCATCTTGTTTTTGGCTTTTTTTTTTTTTGCTATTTTTTGCTGGTTTTTGCTTCTGCGCATGCGCAGAAGCCAAGTTTTCGGCACTGCACATGCGCCGCCATCTAGTTTTCGGCTTTTTTTTTTGCTATTTCTTGCTGGTTTTTGCTTCTGTGCATGCGCAGAAGCCGAGTTTTCAGCACTGCGCATGCGTGCCCACGCCGCGCGCCCACGCGATGTGCAATGTGCACGCAGCCACGCGGCGCAGGAGGAAGCAAACCGGCGGCGAGGTAAGTTAGAACCCACCCCTGTAGCACACCTGATGTAACAGGAGAGCAAGGATTAGATACTGGAGTTTATTTGGAAGTCTCCAGAAACTACAGGAGGATGAGAGCTCATGTGTGAACATGGCCAGGTTTACTTTTCACAATTTTATGTATTTGAAAGCACTTTCATAGAGTGTAGTTTAAAAAAAACACAATTACAGAACATACCTGGTACACAATTCTTAATTATAGTTTCATAAGAGCTATGCAATAGGAGGAAAGAACTATTTTTTTTCTCCCCAATGTTACCAATTTTCTAGTCATTTAATACTAATAATTGCTTTGACTGTGTGCTTGGGGGGGTAATTTAGGGATAGGAAACCTCTGTCCCTGCACCTAATTTCAGAAGCCCTGATAAAAGTTTTTCTCCCTTCCCTACAACCTGCTTCTTAGAAGAGAGAACAGGGGTTGTTTGAGAAAGAGTCCCCATTCACACCTAGTTTTAACTGTAGGAAACGGCTTCTGAAGAGATCTTATCTGAAGGGGTGCGGCTCTCAATAGAAAAAAGTTATACATTCCTGGAGTAGGGACTCTGAATTGAGAATGGTGTTATTGATGATTTTTTAATGATTTTATTTGTGAAGGCTTTGTGATGACTCACTACTTCCAAACTGAATCATGATATAAAGTACCCTTGACAAACTGTATATACAGTAGCCCTGTATATCTACTTCCTCTCCTTGGTAGTATGCAAGAGAAATAAGTCCATAACTTGATTTATTTTTCCTCCTTGTGAAAACTGAACTCCTGTAACTTCACTGAAGGATTTATTTATTTGCTGTAATAAAAATATTTCACAATTGTTTTAAAGCCAGACCCACACCTCTCCATAGCAACTGTCAATAGGAGAAAGCATAATTCAATATTTGTGCACAAATTATGTCTTCCAGACATTTTGTATGTCTGTCTTTCTGCCTGCCTGCCTATCTACCTACCTATTCATTCATATCCCAATTTTATTATCTTTACAAAGGAATAATTCAAGGCAGTGAATATTGTATACCCAAAACCCCTTCCTCCTATTTTCCTCTCAACAACCACCCTGGAAAGTGAGTTGGGCTGAGAGAGGGCGACTGGCCCAAAGTCACCCAGTTGGCTTTCATGGCTAAAATGGTATCTGAACTCATGGTCCCCTGCTTTCTAATCTGGTGCCTTAACCAATAGACCAAACTGACTGTCACAATAAGAAATAAAACCTCAGAAATAAAAGATTCCATTCCCTGATTTTGATTCTGCCATACCTTTTGAAAGAAAGGAATAAAATGTTTATTGTAGTCTGTCTGTTTTAGATTGTAGTTCCCTTTCTGAATTCCCCCCTCTTAGCTCAGATTCCCTGGTCCTGAATACAGATAGTTTTCAATATACAACTGTTTGTTTAGCAACAGTTTGAACAGCACTGAAAAAGTGGCTTAACACTGGTCCTTGTGCGATAGTTGCAACATCTCCACAGTCATAGGATCAAAACTTGAGCGCTTGGCAACCGGGTTGTATTTACAACAGTTGCAGCATCGCAACTGTGATTGCCATTTTTGACTTTTCCAGCTGCTTCCAATAAGCAAAGTCGACGAGGGAAGCCAGATTTGCTTAACAACCAAACGATTCGCTTAACAACTGCAGTGATTCACTTAGCCATGGCAAAAAAAAGTTTGTAAAATCAGGGACAACTCACTTAACAACTGCCTTGCTCAGCGATGAAAATTCTGGTCTTGATTGTGGTTGTAAGTCAAGGACTATCTGTAGTCTTCTCACATTAGTTATTAAGCCAAGGCTTTTTCTACCTCTTTTATTGTGTAATGACTTTAATGTCAAATTATGGACTTGATGTATGAAGTACGCAGAAACTGTAGACCTTTTTTTTAGGAATGATTCAGTCTGGCTCTGTGGGACTAAAGCCTCAAGCTAGTATATAACTGTGTGTAGACCAAGCCCGGCTCTTGCTGTTCTTTTGCCTTGTAATATAAATGGATGGAGGGATCCACTGATGAAGGTAGACCTTCTGACCAGTTGATGTTGCCTTGCAGTGGTCTGCACCAATGTGTACCTGGCTGACATTGCATTCCTGGTAGATGGATCCTCTAGCATTGGCAGGGGAAATTTCCGGATGATCCGATCCTTCATGGAAGGCCTGGTTGTCCCTTTTATCAATGTGGTGGGTGCGAACGGGGTACGTTATGCAGCTGTGCAGTACAGTGATGACCCCAGGTGAGTCCTAGTCTACTTGCTTTTCATGTTACTTACTTTAGACAAATTCTTGGAGAGCAGCTGTGTTACTGACTTGGATAATTAAATGGGGCTGCTATACTCCCAAGGCATAATTTCACTAAATGCTGAGATCAATCAGTTTGCCTTCATGGCATGTAGCGTTCTTTGAGTCTCCTAGGTGGCCACAATTGGGAATATGATGTTCAATGGATTAGATAGCCTGCCTTCCCCCAGACTGGTACCATGCAATCTGGGAGTTGAACTCAGTGCACCTAAAAGATACTGGTCTGGGGAAGACTGAGATGTCAAATCCCAAAGAACTTTTAACTGGTTTCACTTGCAGTTAAAACTCTGTTTACTTCTAACCATCTAGAATAACAAGTTGGAAGGGCCCTTGGATGTCTTTTAATCCAACCTCCCGCTCAGGCAGGAAATCCTATACCATTTTAGACAAATGGTTGTCCAATTTCTTCTTAAAAACCTCCAGTGTTAGACCACCCACAACTTCTAAACTGATTAATTGTTCTGTCAGGAAATTTCTCCTTAGTTCTAAGTTGCTTCTCTCCTTGATTAGTTTCCACCCATTGCTTCTTGTTCTACCCTCAGGTGCTTTGGAGAATAGCTTGACCCCCTCTTCTTTGTGGCAGCCCCTGAGATATTGGAACACTGCTATCATGTCTCCCCTGGTCCTTCTTTTCATCAGACTAGACATACCCAATTCCAGCAACCGTGCTTTATATGTTTTAGCCTCCAGTCCCTTATCCCCTATTCCTAAAGGGTGACCCTCAAAATAGCCAGCCTGTAGTTCTCAAGAGAAAGAAAAAGATTTATCCCCTTTCTTTACTCTATTTGCAGAATAAATCTATTTGATTAGAAGATGTGCATTGAGTAACTTGTTAAATACTGCCAGCTGGGCACAAAAGTGGCTGCAGTGTGTGTATGTGTATCTTGTACATACTCTTGAGATTCATGTTCACTCTAAAGACAAACAAAATTGCATTCATGACATAGCTGCCTGTTACTTGTTAGAGGAGCCAAGTACTCTATTTATAACATTGAAAGGCTCCCAAAAAGTCTCACTGAGATTGGTTTAAAAAAAAAAACACAACTACTACTACTTGATGACAAAAATTGGTTATAGAGCAGTATTCTGGGAAATACTTCCTCTCAACTGATGGACTTTCAAGTAGTAGTGTGGTTTCTGCTTTTGCTTCTGCTTAATTACTTTAAATTTTGTTTTGATTCCAGGACTGAGTTCAAATTCTCAGACTTTCTCAATGGAACGGAAGTGATACAGGCTGTCCAAGGGATAGCCTTCAAGGGCGGGAATACTCGCACAGGAGCAGGCCTGCGTTACGTAGCAGATAACTTATTTGGGGCCAATCAGCTCCGTCCTAATGTTCCAAAGGTACTGTGAAAACTTTTTCTGCCCCAACAGAAAGAGAAGGAAATGGCCAGAGAGTCCTGGGCAGAATCTTACAGGTTTTGACAATTCTGACAGCCATTTTTAGTCTCTTATAATATTGAAAAATCATGTTTGTCAGTAGAAGTATGATCTGTTGCTCCATGAACGCTGAATGGATGTAGCACTTAAATCTCAACTTTTTTTGAACTTTAAGGGCTGTATGAGGAATATCTTTCCTATTCTAGCTTCATCATGTAATGTAAGCAAAACACCCCACAAGGGACATTTAAACGCTACATATTGTTAATGGACCAATATTAAATAATAACTCTTACTGGTGTTCTGAAATAAGGGTATAGGTTCTCAGATATGTGTTTAGCAGGCCTGACCTTTATTTTTGCCTCAGCCATCTATTTTGCCTCAGCAGGTGGTCAGACTGAGCATACACTGAGCTGTTCTTCAAAAAGAATTGCGCTTAAGTCTTTGTTTGGGCATTTGTGTGATGTAGTATTGCATTTCCCCCCCCTTAGATCTGTATTCTCATTACTGATGGAAAGTCTCAGGATGAGGTTGAGCAGACGGCCTTAAAACTGAAGAATCAAGGCATTAAAGTCTTTGCAGTAGGTAAGTGATCTTGCAGCGTAGGATGGATATCAAATAAGGACAAATTCAATGGGACTTTCTCCCTCTGCACCAGCCACTACTTCTCATCACCTCCCCCTTGTCGTTAACTGTTTGCTGAAAGAAAAACATATTGGATGGGTGGTACGTGAAATGCATATACCAGTTCTTACTTGCCAGTTTAGGGCTAGGTAAGATTGAGAACATTGCAAGCACGGGATGGGCCCTCTAAGGTTTATTAATCCTGGAATCACTCCCCTCTTAAATCAGATTATAGTATCTTTTGAAATTACGAGGGTTAAATCAGACTTTGCTTATGCCTCCAGTAAGCCTGGGGAAGTCTGCACTTGCAAACTGAGAATTCAGTTGTACAATTATAATGCAACACTCAGGCTAATTGTTACAGAAAGCAATTGTTTATTAGTGCATTGTTCTTGATACATAGAGAGATATTTTTCCAGATTAGAATTATAATTTTTAAAAAATTAAATCCCTGATTCCCCCACCAATGCAAGTGAAGAGCGTCAAAAATAAAGGTGAATATATCAATTTCAGCTATATAGAAAACACAAGTACTATTTTTGGCATGAAAAATCCCTAAAATGTCAATGCTTTTATTAAATCAACTCAAAAGCCACAAAAATGTACAAGCTTTCAAAATCTCCACATTTCTTCATCAAGCAAGATATTCATCTCACCACCCTGATTATGAAGACATTACCATTTTAATATCTTTAATAATGCCTCTTTTCCACTTTCTTTTTAATGTATTGCCCACTGAAGAAATCTCAAAGGGCAGGGCAAAAAAATTACATGCGTTTTTGGCATTTGCCTAAGAAAAGCATAGTCCTAATATGGATTTCAGATTAGAGATGTTTGTGTATAATATATGTGTGGAAGCATATTTTTCTTAGCAAAACCATAAAAGACTTCCAGTGCTCCCCAAGCATTTTTTGAAGGAGGACAAAATGCCTCCCCAGAGAGCTTGGAGCAACTATTACTATTTTCCATCAAGTTTCTGTGGTGGAAATTTAGCGTATTTGGATTAAAAGCAACTAGGACAAGAACTGGCAGAGCTTAACTGGTCTCATCTGTTCTTTAGGGCAATAGGCTGGAGTTTTTCTCAGCCCTATCTAAAGATGTTGGGTACTGAAGTGCACGCAAAAGATATGCCCTTCCAGGGAACTCAGATTATAGTATCTTTCCAAATTACAAGGGTTAAATCAGGTTTATAGCTTCAGGAGGCCTCCACATGTTTTGGTTTAAGGCTTCCATATTTTTTCCCTTTGGTCAACTTGGCCAGGGGCTGATGGGAGTGAAATCCAAAATGTCTAAGCATGCTATTTTCTCAATCTCAATTTAAATAGTAGCAAAACTTACCTTGGTGATCAAAGCCCGGTTTATTCTGAGAGTTTCTCCCAGTGTGAAAAAGACTGACTACTGCAAGAATATAGCAATTGTTTAAAGGAGGTTTGGAGCTGAAGTAGGGTGCTTCTTTTCTCTCTCCTTCACCCAGGTATCAAAAATGCAGACCGGAAGGAACTTGACCGAGTGGCTTCCACACCCACGGAAGATTATTCCTTCTATGTTACTGATTTTAAAATCCTGGCATCCCTCCTGCCACTGGTGTCACAGAAAGTGTGTGCCAGCACAGGAGGCATCCTCCAGACAATAGGTAAAGGATTTGGAGGACTTCGGTGTTCGGTTTAATGTGCTATATAACTTTCAGAACTTTCCTTTCAGTGAACATCTGAATTTTGTTCTTCTCTTCTTTCTATGGAAACAATATTGTAGGAAGCTGAGGTCAGGGCCACTGATCTCATCTTTTTGTTGATTTGACTTGACCCAGCAAATGGAGAGCATTCCATCCTTCCATTGCAGGCCCCAGTCCCTACTGATGTCAACGCTGTCACTCTTCATTTGATAGATCCTTTCAGTTTTTCTGAAATGCTTAGCCTTTCCTTTCCATGTCCACAACTGTCTGTAATGGTTTGTGTCAACAAGAAACCTGATTTATGTTGTTCTCTCTGCTTTTTCTTTCCCTAAGGTGCCTACAATGGTCCTTCCAACCTGGCTTTTGTGGAACAAGGAACAGACATGCTAAGGATCCGTTGGACAGCAGCTGGTGGTCCTTTAATTGGATATAAAATTCAGTATGTACCTTTGACTGGCCTGGGGCAACAAATCATGTCAGAAAGGCAGGAGGTGAGTACTTTTCATAGTGCAATCCTCATGCTTTCTCAGAAGTAAATTTAGCTATGTTCAGCTATAAAAGAGGGCAGTTTTAATGTGACAGATACATGTGTGCAAAACATTCGTTTTTGGGGAATTCTGAATTGTCCTATTTTTCTTCCAAGACCACATTAGTCAACCCATTCTGGGGCTGATACAGCAGTTTTCTAGAAGTGAAACTTCTGGAATAGGAAGTGGTTTGTGGTGTTCTGGGGGTGACATTTCCCAGGATAAAATATTATGCATACAACTAATGCGGGGGTAAGGCCCTTATTGGTCTGAAAAGAGGTGGAGGGTACATTATCAAAATTATGCTATATTAATGACATCCCTCTCCATATTAAAACAACAACATAAACACTAACAAACTTTGTTTTCAGACCAGCCCATGTTCCACAGTGCTGTTTTAGTTGACACACATTGTTATAGTTGACATAATATTGAATTTTTGTTTATAAAAAAGGATGAAAGGTCCAGTGTCCGCCCTGCATTCTAAGGGAATTGTCTCATCACTTTATCTTTTTAAGAATGTAACTTATTTCTTGAGCCAGTTACCCCATCAGATTCCTTTGACCACTGTCCAGTTCTTATTTACTTAAAGTCCTTTTGGCTGTATAACAGAGCTGTCATTTTCTTGTGTGTGTTTGTGTGTGTATATTAGAAGTATTTGATAATAGAAGAGACTAACTTGGGGAGTGATAACTTGACGAATTTAGGTAATAATGAAGCAGGGCCCTGCTTCAATCACTCTGTTATTCTGTCTAAAGTTGTTTTAAGCAATACCTCCATCTAGTAAATTGCGATTAACACTTTAGTGCAAGAAATGCGAGGTGAACATGTGACATGATTTGCAAGTAGTATAAGATGAACATTAAATGTGTTAGATGATTTGCAAACAATATGCAGTAAACATCAGATGAATAAAGTATTTTTCTTTTTATTATTTGCCTAGAAGAGGAATTTTTATTTTTATATAAAGCCCTAAGACAGTTATGAAAAAAGGACATTTTATTTATTCCCAGTAGAAATTAGCTTTAGTATTGTAGTGATAAATTTTTCTCAGGAAAGTAGTATAGAGGTAGGAGTTAAGTACTACTTGTCCCTCCTCAAGCAATTTTTCTTTGAGAAATACCAGACATAGTAGAATGTAATTTCATACAGATTCTATTTTCATATGTGATTAGATATGGTGGCAGTTAATGAGTGATAACAGATCTATTCTGGATACTAAACAGGTCAGTGTGGGATCTGGTGAGACAAGCATTGTACTCCGTGGCTTGAAAAGTGGGACAGATTACCTGGTCACTGTTATAGCTCAGTATGCCAACCGCATTGGAGAATCGGTTTCTGGCAAAGGACGGACACGTGAGTAATAAACTCATCTTTGATATATTGAGTTTCTGTAATTTATTTGACATTTCTTGATACATTTCCTTTTAAAATTCCTTCTAAAGAATTCTAGAATTTGGTGCCTTCAGATTTCTTGGGTATAAACTCCCACTTGTGCTTCTTTGGGTGTCTGTGTAGTCTTGTCATGTATAATATGTAGAATTTACAGTTATGTAGTTTCTGTGTAATACTATAATCCAGGATATAGCCACAGTTTTTTGAGTGCAGAGACAGAAAGCTGGTGAGTAGAATAAGTTGATGGCTATCTTCTGGGAAGCCAATAAAAACCATAATAAAAAGTCTGATATTGTTATGAATGTATTTCTGGGCAACCTGGGTAATACAGGAGTTTAATCTCTTTTACAATATGGCATTGGAGTCCCAAATAGCCTCCAAGATAGGGCAGGTATGCACTCATCATCTCTTTTCCTAGAATTTGGCTGCATTTTTCCAAATGCACTTGCCTGGTACATTCTTACAGGGCATTATATTGCCTTTGAAGATGACTTTATTTAGGCATCATGCCAAGAAACTTGAACATATACCTCCATGTATGTCATCAAGAGTTGTACTTTGCTCAAAAATGACTTCATTTTAAAAATTAATGCATTAATTTGTCAGACAATGTGTTCTGTTCTCATCAGAATATTTTTCCCCCATATGGCTACCTCACATTATCACAGCTAGACTGCTATTGGGCTGACCCCAGGAAACACTTCATGTATGTTTTGAAAATACTGCACTAACTACAGGTCCATTTTAAGTATTATTCAAAGTCCTGCGATTGATCTTTAGAGCCCTATATAGCTTTGGACCTTGTGCTCAAGGACTGACTTTTCTCACACATCTTGTCTGCACGTTTTTATAACTTCCACTGTCTGAAGTCAGGAAGAAAGGTTGTTCTGTAATACCCTTTTTGTAACAGCTAAAACCTGTTCATTACCCTGTGTCGTTTTCAACCGAGTTGCCAGTATAACCTTACAATTCAGTTTTTTCCCCAAACATTGTCCCGCCAGAATGTTGGGGTTACAGCTTTCATTTGTTCCAGGCAACCTAATGGTTGGGGTACAGGTGTTGTATTCCTGGAGCTCTGAAGGGAGCCTGGCTGGAGATGGCTTTGCCATTTTGCTCATTTAGCTCATTCCACTATGAGTGAAAATGACTTTACAGATTCCTATTAGTATAAGTTCCCTCGTAACACATTGTGTCTGGAATTCACGTGAATGTGAAGGACCCACCCCATTGATTCTTTGTTTTCCTTGCAGAGATGCTGTCTGGAGTGACAAATTTTCGGGTGTTAGAAACAGGACCGTTTTTCCTCAGACTATCCTGGGAAGCTGATCTGAATGAAGCCCTTCAAGGCTACAGGCTCACTTATGTGGCTAGAGGTTAGTGCAAAACTTTGGTGATCTTTGGGGTTAGAAGTGCTACGTTTCAGAAAGATTCTTTACTCAAAAAGCAATTAATTCAATTGCTTCAGGGAATACTGGAGCTGAACTGGAACAGGAAGTACATGGCTGGTGCTGCAGCTTCCCCTTAACCTCATCGGTAGTTCTCTATCTCCTGATTCACAGGGATGAGGGGAGGCTTGCACTACTGGCCTTGCACTCTGATTCACAGGGATGAGGGGAGGCTTGCACTACTGGCCTTGCACTCTGATTCATAGGGATGAGGGGAGGCTTGCATTACTGGGCTTGCACTCTGATTCACAGGGATGAGGGGAGGCTTGCACTACTGGCCTTGCACTCTGATTCACAGGGATGAGGGGAGGCTTGCACTACTGGGCTTGCACTCTGATTCACAGGGATGAGGGGAGGCTTGCACTACTGGGCTTGCACTCTGATTCACAGGGATGAGGGGAGGCTTGCACTACTGGCCTTGCACTCTAGCAGAAAAGTGAATCCTTCAGCAGAATGGAGCACATTGTCTGAGAAGGAGACAACCACACTACATTCCCCAGTCCTGTTGTTGTTTCTTGAGGTTTGCTCTGACTAGTCAGACTGCTTTTTAAAAAAGAACAAATTGATTTGGGGAGAGGATAGTTTTATGTCCAGCCCCAACTGCTCCCAAACATCACTGTAATTACCAAATTACCAGAATTCAGGGTTTCCTGGGCAAGAAAGTCCAGGCTCGGGGAAGTGGACCCTACTGGAATATTTACCTGAGACTTGTCGTGATGTGCTTGTCAGAAGCTGCACCTGGAGCTGCCTCACCCCAGCCTGCAGCCATGCTGGTGCTTATAGCCTGGCAACTCTCCCAGTGCCTCACCCAGTGTCTGGCCACACCTGCTGCCAAGGGAATTTATCTGCCTAGCAGAGAATTCTGGCCCTGTGGGCACCAAAATGAGTGTTGATGAGATCACCACCAACTGTTGCTTTTGCTTGCTGGGGTGACTCAATCAGAAAGAAAGCCTGTGCAAAAAAAAAAAGGGGGGGGGTCCTGTAGCTGTCACTGTCATTTTGTCTGTCAATGCTCTCTAGATAGTTCTTCTAATCCACTTAATAGACTAAAAATGGTCTATGCTAAAATGGTCTCCATTCCTTGTTCAGCAGCTAGAGATACGTGTTCCATGCAATACTAAATACTCTGAAATAGAGGATGGAGGTATACATGGGATCAAGTGGAAAGCAACTGAGCCCAGTCTGGAGATATGTGTAAACTGGACTCCTGTAGCTGCTGTATTACAAGGAAGTGTGGGCGACTTTCAGTCCTAGAGCCACCTACAGCCTTCAGCCTAGTTCCGTACAGCATGTGGCTTAATTTTTCAAAGTTCCCAGAAATGATCAGTTCAGATTTCTGTTAAGTGTCTGTCTCATCCCTTCAATCTGCTATCGGGGGAAGTCAGAAGAGAGTATCAGAAGGAAAGAAAGTAAGAAAAAGAGGAAAAATGGATTAGATTAAGACAAGTCCAACAAGAGAATATCCATTCTCCCTCACTTTTGGCTTTGACTCAAAGTAGTTTCTTTGAAGGGGACTACCATGTGGCTGCTGGCCAACTCTGTGTGTTTCCTTCAAGTCACTGTTGACCTTCTGGTAACTGCCTGGCCAAAGTCTCTGTAGTTTTCTTGGCAAGATTTTTTGGAAGTTATTTGCCATTGCCTTTACCTGGGGCTGAGAGTAACTGACCCAAGGTCACCCAGAGGCTGGACTAGAACTCCCAGTCTCCCAGTCACTCTGTTCCTAGCCTGATGCTTTAACCACTGCAGGTACTCTCAACTTGCATTTCTCAGAATGCTGGAATAGCTGGAAAACTTATGGAAGATACAAGATTGAGGCTTGTTTTAAAAGGAAACAACCCTCATTTATCAATGAATTATCCATATAGTTCAGTCTTTAATTCTCAATGTTAAGAAATCAAGAATGAAGTCCCAATAAGAATTTGAGCTGTAATTTTATTGACATTCTTAAAGAAGTAGCACTATCCAGTGATCCTTTATGTTTCTCATAACTTTTTTATGTACATTTCTAAAATTATCTTTGTTTTTCCTCCTAAAAGGTGAAGCTGAAGCTGAAGAAGTGAATCTTGATGCCAGTTCTACTTCGTTCTTGCTCAGCAACCTTCGACCTAACACTGACTATGTGATAACATTATACCCAATCTTCCCACATCATACAATAGTGCCTGCTGTAGTTCATAGCCGAACAAGTATGTGTCACCTAAATTAAGAAAGTAGAGCCTTGGTCTTTTTTCATACTTGGAAGGGACCTTGGAGGTCTTCTAGTCCAACCCCCTGGTCAGGCAGGAAACCCTTTTAGGGTTTCATTTACCGTGTTCAGAGCTAGTGCCCACCAGGGCAAGGGCCTGAAGAGCGCCAGGCGCAGCTCGTAACCTGGAGCCTGCAGCACCGAGTAGACCTTCATGAAGGTGCTCAGCAGCCCGAAGGCGGCAGCAGGTGAAGCAGCTTGGCTCCACCAGTGGCCGCTGGCAAAGGGCCCTGGCAGGCCGGCAGCGGGGGGGGGCACTCCGGAGATCGTAGATCTCGTCCGACTCGTCCCGCACCAGGCAGGGGCAGCCCAGCAGGGTGGCAAAGAGTAGCACTGCCAGG